>JAODUO010000183.1:315000-320000 GCA_025642075.2 Ridgeia piscesae
TATAGTTGCGACAGACGCTAAAGTTACATATAACGATTCCATGCGCGATGCGCAGTGCAATTTGTAGATTGCCAAATCAATCAAATGCACCCGGTACGCACATCGAAATGCACATATGATCGTGTACAGAGCACATTCCACTTAGAGACTCACAATAGCTGTGTACAGAGCATAATCCTCGGGCATCCATATGTTTGTTCAAACATAGACACCCGTGGTTGTTCAGTTGAGCTAATCTCTGCAATTGGCGGGTGCGGTTTTGTAAGTTATGGTCGTTGTGTTAATTCCAGTCCGGTTGTCGGGTATTGTAATTTCAGTCATATGTAGTGTCACCTACGTTTCTAAAGTCCGTTTGCACCGTTCTTTAAACGTCCGGTCGCAAGTGACGTTGCTGCTTGACGTTCTTTAAATGTCCGGTCGCAAGTGACGTTGCTGCTTGACGTTCTTGTGTCGCATGGTCGATAGTCAAAGGTTGAGTTGTTTCACGTCAAAACAGATCACTCCAATGGTTCGGTTGTCGTTTGTGTGGACGTCCCATCTCCGTCTGCTGATCCATCGTAGTTCTCGTAATCCGGTGTAGTGTCTGGATCGGCGGTACTGTTACCTACATCTGGTGAGCCACAATTCTGATCATATATGTACTTCCGGTACCGATCCGTGTTCCACCAGCCACGCGCTACGTCGGGTGAATCCCCCGTACAGTCGAACAGACCGACCGGTTGGAACCACTGCCTGAGACACTGGCGGAGAACCTTACGGTAGGCCGACTGGTACGTGCCCGAGGCCTCGAAATACCCAGGCCCCGTCGCCCACGGACACCGCTTCCGGGGTGGCGTGATGAGCATGCGCAGACCGTAATCTGACGTATCGGTGACGTTATATAACCGGTCTCGGCCACAGCAGTGTTTGTTGGCTATGTCATGATACCTGCAACACATGGAGACCGACAACAGTGAGACACTGGGACGATTTCGTTTGAAAACTGTTGGTCGAATTAGTTGTAAATTTAATAACCGTTGTTTTCAAATCCAGACGTAGGACATATTTATTTTAAACAACATTTCAAGATTACTTGGTTTTCATTCGAACTGTTACTCATTGTCGCGACATGATATGTCTGACGTTTCATTTCAATATAAAGTCTGCTTTAATATCAGTTAAGTAGTTAAACTAGGTTACCTTTATTTTTGTAATATTTAGCCGATCATTTTATTTAGTGAAATTATTTATTTACAAATGTTTTTCATACACTTGATATTAGGTATTATTTTAGACTATGTACAATAACTACTATAGCTGCATAGCGATCATGTGCTTAACAGTTTCGTGTTTTGAGCGCCATTGAATAGGTTTATATATCCGGAAACATGGCGCTAAATAAACATGTGTTACTATTGTTAACATATTGTAAAATACACATTGTGGTCGTTGCAAATGCCATTTCATTAATGAAAACGACAACGATGATGATGATAACGACAATGATGATGATGTTGATGCAGTCGACAATAACAGTGATTAACATTTATGATTGAAAATAAGGCACATTTTATTTCCTTGTGGATGGAAACTGTACGTGGTTTTGTGCGGTCCTTTTGATCGTCGTAAGACGTAAGACGTAAGACGTAAGAAGTAAGAAGTAAGAAGTAAGAAGTAAGAAGTAAGAAGTAAGAAGTAAGAAGTAAGAAGTAAGAAGTAAGAAGTAAGAAGTAAGACGTAAGACGTAAGACGTAAGACGTAAGAAGTAAGAAGTAAGAAGTAAGAAGTAAGAAGTAAGAAGTAAGAAGTAAGAAGTAAGCCGTAAGCCGTAAGGCGTAAGGCGTAAGGCGTAAGCCGTAAGCCGTAAGCCGTAAGGCGAAGGCGTAAGGCGTAAGGCGTAAGGCGTAAGGCGTAAGGCGTAAGGCGTAAGGTGTAATACCCCGATTCATTCGGTGTGCATGTTATAAAGTGGTCCACTTATTACGTTAAGTCATTTCATGTTATCAGTTCAACTACACAAATAGAGCCTAATATCAACTCTCAGAATTCACCTATATTTAGTCCATTTCACATTTAACTGCAACTGCAGATATCGTGAAACTAACCTGAATTTACACGTCGCATTCTGGCGTCTGATCTTCAGTTCAACTTCGGTGGCGACATCTGGGGTGACGTCACTTCCGTCAACGACGTCACCGGGACACTTCACCTGCACGCATGCGATGGTCTCGTACTTTGCGTTCGGCAGCCAGTGGTACGTGACGGGCCTCACACCCGTCACGTACGTCCCGTACACATCTCCACGGGAGTCTCCGTAGCGACTAACTCCGGTCACGTGGGTCTCGGCAGGAGAGAGAGTCTGGTGAAGAGACAAATCGAGATTAAAAACAACATAAGTCACTAATTTCTATTTTCGAGTATAAACTGACTTTCGACACACGTTATTTAATAATAGTATTAGTAATACTAGTAACAATAACAATAATAATAATTATATACAGTATCTAAACGCTGTTCTACAGAGAAAATATTGTGATACAAATGTAATTTCAGACTGATAGAAGTTATAATTAATGTATACACAAATATTGTGATATAAATGTAAATTCAGACTGATAGAAGTTATAATTGATGTATACACAAATAAATTTCAATTGTCGATACAAAGTCGAAATAATTAGTACGACTGTACAACACAATGTTCAGTTTTATGTGATCAGTACGTCGTACATTGTCAGTTTAGGGTTCAGTTTGAAAAATCGCACATTATTTACCAAATAAACGTGAAGCGAACGATAGTGCTCCAGCAATTCGAACATTAAGCATCACGATTAAGGGGGAGTGATACTAGTAGTGTGCCTAGCTTATTTAAACGTCATACCTTATCAATAAGAGACAGTATTCGTCTCGAGTGATGCTATCCCACAATGCAACGCAACACACGCTCACGTACCTCTATCTGCAGCTGGACCATGCAAGCGCGCCGTCTGGCGGACTTTCCGGGATACTGGTACCAACTAAGTCTGTTAGAGGGCGCCAGCTCGACAGGATTGAGGACGCCAGGCCACGATATAACGGGCACTGCGAACTTGAAATGGAACTGCGAGGTGTTGCCATGCCAACAAATCCTCCAACGACGCCAGTTCGAGTTTCGTATGAGAGGCCCCTTGTCATCTGTAATGTCCTCTACCCTCGGCGACCTGGATGGAGACAATTTCCGGTCATTGTTTCTTAAAAGTACGTACAGTTGTACATAATTTCTTTAAGATATTCAATGGAAATATTCTGTATATGTTCAAAAGATCATACCAATATATTATCCAGCATTTTTTATGTTCTCACAGTACTGAAGAACAGGTCAAGCTGTCGGTCAAATAGAAGGCATATTAATAATATATAATAGTAAGAGACATCATATACTGAGCAAAATACCACATTGTAGACCAGCACCAGACAAAGCACATTGGCTTCTGTTGGTCTCAAATTGTGAAATATCATTACCATAAAGAAATATACTGAATACTGTAGGTCTATCTATTAAACCAAACTGTGACGCATTATATTTGGAGAACATGTGGACACAAAACACATAACAAGATGTAGTGACCAGTTAATTTGAGTACAATAATATGTATTAATATTGGCGGACAGTATAATTAGTCAAATGAGAACATACGGGAATGGGTCAAAATCACAGGATTTACTTAAGCGATGTAGTTGTTTTCTGCGCTTATTGAAATTAACCCTAAAATAGAAATAGATACACGACAATAAACAAACCAATGACAATGCTATCAGTATTTCCAATACGCCGATATTGCCACTGGCGTGGTTGTGCTAACACTTTCAATAACAAAAATACACTTACGTAAAAGTCACCGTTTCTCCCACGTTCCTATAAGACAGTCCGGCCGGCAAGTGATGTGTCTCATGTGGAATCACTTCACCCAGTAACGGCTTCAAGACGATGACGTGTTTGTAGCCACAGAGAATTGTCATACAGGCGCGACCGTCATGGTTGACGTAGCCTCTCGCATATGTGATCACAACACCAGATGGTGTCATCGTGATCACCTGCAGAGACACGTCACCAAGCGGCTGTGTGAACTGAATGTCTGCGTATACCTGTATGATGACGGTACAGCGTATACGTTTCCAAACGGGTTTATCGAGGTTGATATAAGGAAGTGGAAAGGGTATAGTGACGGTCACTTGAGCCACCCTCACGGTCACGGCGGCACGCTTCTTTCTATCGCCCCCATCGGCGTATTTAAGCGCCGCTATCTGCCTCCACGTTGCCGTATCCGCGTCGAACGTCCACGCAAATGAATCCGGTTGTCCGTCCTCAGTTTGTTTGATCCCCAGAGCGTCCGAATCCACCGATAAAGTCGTTTTTCCGGATAGCTGTAAAGGACGTCCGTCGTCCGTTTCCAAGAACATCCCGATGACCCCGTTCGTTTGCAGTTCCTGACTTTCACCTTCCTCGTTGTTGAAACTGAACTCCCCCGGAGCGTCCGAGATACTGTCCAAAACTCGTGGGTCGGCGAATGTCGCGTAGACATTTACGGAGCCGTTGTATGTGTCGCCGTTGGCATCGACGATCGCACCTGGCGGGATCTCGACACTCGGAGACCCTTTTGCTGACGACATTTTCACAGCGCCACCTACCGATGCGTCCAGCGACACCGGATCTGGCTTTGCCTGCAGCACCACCTGGCGGGAGATGGTGGAGACTCCGCGCGGCACGTCTATGATGATCACTTGTGGGAGGAAGTCAGCGTTGTCGTCCTGGTAGAATCGGACGACGATTTTGTCAGCTTTCGGTGTAGCAGAGAAGCTGAAGTGCCCGTTTCCGAATGTCTGCGTGTCGTTTTCGTCGATGGCGTTACCGGAAACGAACAGGGTGGCGTTCACGGGCACGAGCGCGGTGGCATTTCCGGATGTGACGTCACGTATGCCGACATATCCTGTTACTGCAACTTCACCGTCGTCCTCGCATTCGCCACACCCGCAAGACACGA
>JAODUO010000183.1:327500-367500 GCA_025642075.2 Ridgeia piscesae
GCCGACTGATAGGATCCTGTCGCCTCGTAATACCCGGGCGCCCACCCCGACGGGCACCGCTTCTTGGGCGGGGTGAGTAACAAGTTCAGGTTGTAGTGTGAGTACCCCGTGACGTGGTAAGTGCGATCTCCATCGCAGCACCTTCTCTCTGCCACGCCGTGGTACCTGCAATGTATCAGTTGTTTTGTCACTCGCCACAGTCGTTGTGGTTAGAGTAGTGTCGAGTGACAGTAATAACAGACACTACAGTGGCATCTGCAGAAACTATAGCAATAATAATAAATAATGATGATAACAATAATAATAAGTAATAATAATAAATAAATAATATCATTTAGTTTTATTACGGTTCTGTTGTATGTGCTTCAGCATACGCTGAAATAATATCACTATTAGCAGGTGTAGCTACGTCTACAACAATTACTGCAACTACTACTACTACTACTACTACTACTACTACTACTACTACTACTACTACTACTACTACTACTACGAATACCACTACTACTACTATTGTATTACTACTACTACTACTACTACTACTACTACTACTACTACTACTACTACTACTACTACTACTACTACTACTAATACTACTACTACTCTACACTAGTAGTATTACACTACTACTACACACCACAGCAGCAGCAGCAGCAGCAGTAGAGTAGCACAGCAGCAGACAGCATACAGCAGCATAGCAGAGTACATATGCAGTAGTCAGTATTGCAGCAGCAAGATTAGTAGTAGCAGAGAGAGATAGAGTAGTAGTAGAGAGTAGAGAGATAACTAGTAGTCAGTAGTAGTAGTAGTAGCAGTAGTAGTAGAGTAGTAGAAATAGTAGTAGAGTAGTAGTAGTAGTAGTAGAATAGTAGTAGTAGTAGTAGTAGTAGTAGTAGTAGTAGTAGTAGTAGTAGTAGTAGTAGTAGTAGTAGTAGTAGTAGTAGTAGTAGTAGTAGTAGTAGTAGTAGTAGTAGTAGTAGTAGTAGTAGTAGTAGTAGAAGTAGTAGAACAGCAGCAGCAAGTAGTTTAACGATAGTGCAAATCAACAGTAGAGAGTAGTAGTAGCAGTAGTACTGTTTCAGTAGTAGTAGTAGTAGCAGAGTAGTATTATACTAGCGAGCAGTACAGACGATACGTCGAAAGCTACGGAAGTGAAGGTAGTACACAGCAGCAATTTTAAAGATACGTGCTTCACGAGATCTACGTTTATTCTTTTTTGGGCCCGACATATCAGCGACGATCTCGAAACGCACGGAAGTGACACGGGTCCGCAGAACAGAAGTGATACGGGGCCCGAGAACGGAAGTGACACGGGGCCCGAGAACAGAAGTGACACGGGGCCCGAGAACAGAAGTGACACGGCGCCAGAGAACAGAAGTGACACGGAGCCCCAGAACAGAAGTGACACGGGGCCCGAGAACAGAAGTGACACGGAGCCCCAGAACAGAAGTGATACGGGGACCGAGAACAGAAGTGACACGGGGCCCGAGAACAGAAGTGACACGGAGGCCCAGAACAGAAGTGATACGGGAACCGAGAACAGAAGTGATACGGGGACCGAGAACAGAAGTGACACGGAGCCCCAGAACAGTGCTTACCTGAGTCTGCATTGCGCCCTCTTATGCAAGACCTTCATATCGACATATGTGGCGACGTCTGGTATGACGACATTTCCGTCGTGAATGTCCCCCGGACATTTCACCTGTACGCACGCGACCTGCTCGTATGTGGCGTACGGCAGCCATCGATGTGTGGTCGGGTTCACCCCGGTAACGTACGTTCCAAATAGACTTCCCGTCCTCTTCCCGTAGCGGCTGATGCCAATGACTTGAGTGACGCCAGGGAAGAGGGTCTGGCACAAACAAAACATACCAGAATTGACGTTCACACCTGGATAGTTGTAGATATAAGAGAAGTAGACACTACAAGACACATGTGCACTCACTAGTGTCCAGTTATTGTACTATTAAGAAAACTAACCACAACGGTGTCTTTCCAATATAGTTACTTCCCAATATACCTCTTTCCCGTTATAGCTATATTTGCCGTTTTAACTACTAATTCAGTTTAACAGTTGGACTAGTCCCGTTGTAGCTACTTTATTACTTATCAATTTCACAAAATAAAGGAGCATTAACTACTTCAGACAGGTTTGAGACACTATGACTTCTGACGATCCAGTCAAATTCCAGTCCCGATGGATATTTGGTGAAGCTAGTGTGATGCTGAACAAAATATAAAATACTATCAAACAAAACGTAACCATTTTCCCATTCTTATTTGACCCAGTGTGACAAGTACACGCGCACATACATTGCAATGAATAATACAAGCTTACCAACATAGTGCTCACCTCTATCCTTAGCTGGACCATGCAGGCGCGTCGCCTGGCGGAGTTACCAGGCATCGGGTACCAGCTGAGTCTCCTGTTTGGCGCATGTTCCACCGGGAAGAGATACTTGGGCCAGGAGGGAAGCGGCACTGCGAATTTGAAGTGGTACTGGGACGTGTCGCCAGTGTAACATTTCCACCAGCCCCGCCAGTTTATGTCACGTATGAAAGGACCTCTGTCGTCACGTATGGTGTACACGTTTGGAGATCTGAAGATAGTGTACAGTTTACGTGTCACTAGTGTAATATATGATATGTGATATGTGATATGTGATATGTGATATGTGATATGTGATATGTGATATGTGATATGTGATATGTGATATGTGATATGTGATATGTGATATGTGATATGTGCTATGTGATATGTGATATGTGATATATGATATATGATATGTGATATATTATATATGATATGTGAAATGTGAAATGTGATATGTGATATGTAATATGTGATATGTGATATATGATATGTGATATATGATATGTGATATGTGATATGTGATATGTGATATGTGATATGTGATATGTGATATGTGATATGTGATATGTGATATGTGATATGTGATATGTGATATGTGATATGTGATATGTGATATGTGATATGTGATATGTGATATGTGATATGTGATATGTGATATGTGATATGTGATATGTGATATGTGATATGTGATTGTGATATGTGATATGTGATATGATATGATATGTGATATGTGATATGTGATATGTGATATGTGATATGTGATATGTGATATGTGATATGTGATATGTGATATGTGATATGTGATATGTGATATGTGATATGTGATATGTGATATGTGATATGTGATATGTGATATGTGATATGTGATATGTGATATGTGATATGTGATATGTGATATGTGATAGTGATATGATATGTGATATTGTGATATGTGATATTTGATATTTGATATTGATATTTGATATTTGATATTTGATATTTGATATTTGATATTTGATATTTGATATTTGATATTTGATATTTGATATTTGATATTTGATATTTGATATCTGATATCTGATATCTGATATCTGATATGTGATATGTGATATGTGATATGTGATATGTGATATGTGATATGTGATATGTGATATGTGATATGTGATATGTGATATGTGATATGTGATATGTGATATGTGATATGTGATATGTGATATGTGATATGTGATATGTGATTGATGATATGTGATATGTGATATGTGATATGTGATATGTGATAGTGTGATATGTGATATGTGATATGTGATATTGATATTGATATTGATATTGATATTGATGATATGTGATATTGATATTGATATGTGATATGTGATATGTGATATTGATATTGATATGTGATATGTGATATGTGATATGTGATATGTGATATGTGATATGTGATATGTGATATGTGATATGTGATATGTGATATGTGATATGTGATATGTGAAATGTGATATGTGATATGTGATATGTATATGTGTATATGTGATATGTGAATGTGATATGTATATGTAAGATGTATATGTATATGTATATGTATATGTAAATGTAAATGTATATGTAATATGTAATATGTATATGTAATGTAATGTAATGTAATATGTAATATGTATATGTATGTAATATGTGTATGTGTAGTGTATGTGTAATGTGTATGTGATATGTGATATGTGATATGTGATATGTATATGTATTGTGATATGTGATATGTATATGTGATATTGATATGTGATATGTGAAATGTGATATGTGATATGTATTGTATATGTGATATGTAGATATTGATATATGATATGTGATATGTGAAATGTGATATGTAGATATGATGTAATGGATATGTGATATGTGAATATGTATATGATATTGATATGTGATATGTGATATGTTGATATGTATATATGATATGTGATATGTGATATGTGATATGTGATATGTGATATGTGATATGTGATATGTGATATGTGATATGTGATATGTATATGTATATGTGATATGTGATATGTGATATGTGTATGTGATATGTGATATGTGATATGTGATATGTGATATGTGATATGTATATGTATATGTGATATGTGATATGTGATTGTGATTGTGATTGTGATGTGATGTTTGATTGTGATATGTGATGTTATGTGTGATGTGTGATGTGTGATGTGTGATGTGTGATGTGTGATGTGTGATGTGTGATGTGTGATGTGTGATGTGTGATGTGTGATGTGTGATGTGTGATGTGTGATGTGTGATGTGTGATGTGTGATGTGTGATGTGTGAGTGTGGTGTGCGACGTGCGACGTGCGACGCGCGACGCGCGACGCGCGACGTGCGACGTGCGACGTGCGACGTGCGACGTGCGACGTGCGACGTGCGACGTGCGACGTGCGACGTGCGACGTGCGACGTGCGACGTGCGACGTGCGACGTGCGACGTGCGACGTGCGACGTGCGACGTGCGACGTGCAACGTGCAACGTGCAACGTGCAACTGTAACATGTAACATGTAACATGTAACATGTAACATGTATCATGTAACATGTAACATGTAACATGTAACATGTAACATGTAACATGTAACATGTAACATGTAACAAAACATGTAACATGTAACATGTAACATGTAACATGATAACATGTAACATGTAACATGTAACATGTAACATGTAACATGTAACATGTAACATGTAACATGTAACATGTAACATGTAACATGTAACATGTAACATGTAACATGTAACATGTAACATGTAACATGTAACATGTAACATGTAACATGTAACATGTAACATGTAATATGGCAGTGGATATTTCCGTTAAAAACAACTAATTTACTTTAACAACGGATTTTGTTTAATTATGAATTGTTCGTAACTGTAACCATTGTTGTGGGAAACTGTACCTATTATAGAACGAAGAAATGATGTTAATATTAATTACTGTTGTATATAATAACAGCCGATTGGGTGGAAATAGCACGAAGTCAATATAAATACAACATGTAGTCAACGACAGACAGAGTAATCAGACAGGGTTGTGCTCTAGTCGAGTAGTTCTGTTACTCCGTCACCGTCGGGTCCTATTACAACGACCAATTCACAAAGGATCCACGGCGCGTCTTAAACACTCGACAACACTTCTTTGTGGCGACCGCATAACATACGTAAGTATACGCACTCATAACACACGTAAGTATACGCACTCATAACACACGTAAGTATACGCACTCATAACACGCGTAAGTATACGCACTCATAACACACGTAAGTATACGCACTCATAACACACGTAAGTATACGCACTCATAACACGCGTAAGTATACGCACTCATAACACACGTAAGTATACGCACTAAAATAAGTATACGCACTCATAACACACGTAAGTATACGCACTCATAACACACGTAAGTATACGCACTCATAACACACGTAAGTATACGCACTCATAATACGCGTAACTATACGCACTCATTACACGCGTAAGTATACGTACTCGTAACACACGTAAGTATACGCACTCATAACACACCTAAGTATACGTACTCATAACACACGTAAGTATGTGCACTCATAACACACGTAAGTATACGCACTCATAACACACGTAAGTATGCGCACTCATAACACACGTAAGTATACGCACTCATAACACACGTAAGTATACGCACTCATAACACACGTAAGTATACGCACTCATAACACACGTAAGTATACGCACTCATAACACACGTAAGTATACGCACTCATAATACACGTAAGTATGCGCACTCATAACACACGTAAGTATACGCATTCATAACACACGTAAGTATACGCACTCATAACACACCTACGTATACGCACTCTTAACACACGTAAATATACGCACTCATAACACACGTAAATATACGCACTCATAACACACGTAAGTATACGCACTCATAACACACGTAAGTATGCGCACTCATAACACACGTAAGTATAAGCACTCATAACACACGTCAGTATACGCACTCATAACACACGTAAGAATACGCACTCAGAGCACACGTATGTATACGCACTCATAACACGCGTAAGTATACGCACTCATAACACGCGTAAGTATACGCACTCATAACACACGTAAGTATACGCACTCATAACACACGTAAGTATACGCACTCATAATACGCGTAACTATACGCACTCATAACACGCGTAAGTATACGTACTCGTAACACACGTAAGTATACGCACTCATAACACACCTAAGTATATGCACTCATAACACACGTAAGTATACGCACTCATAACGCAACATAAACACAACGTAACTTTAAGGTGAATATTCATCGTGCTACGGAAGCAACGCATGTTATTTAGTAATCGTAATGTCCCGTTTTACTGGCCAATGCTGACGACATGCACACACGATACAAGTAGAAGTAGGTCATGTATAAATTAACACGTTCGCCTTAGTAATGCACCTACCTGGACACAACCATCCCTCCGAGATTGATGAAGTTGAAGCCAGGCGGCAGATAGTGTGTCCGATGGGCGACCGGCTGACCAATGACTGGCTTCAGAATGATCATGTGCCGGAAGCCACACATGACTGTCACGCATGCGCGGCCCTTCCAGTTCGTGTATCCCATCGTGTAGCCGATGTATATAAGCCCGTTCGTTGTCATGGTAACGACTTGCAGCGAGACGCCAGACAGAGGCTGCCTGTACCACAGGTCGGCGTACACTTGTATGATAAGTGTACAGCGCATGCGCCTCAACGCGGGTTTGTCGAGGTTGATGTAGGGAAGCGGGTATGGGATGATGATTTGTATTATGATAGTGATTGAAACGACGGCACGCTTTCTTCTCCGACCGACTGACTTCAAAGGCGCCGCCATCCTCCATTTTCCCGTGTCCGCATCTATGGTCCAGGCGTAGGAGTCAGGATCCCCGGAGTCTGTCTTTCCAATCCCTAGCGTGTCCGCGTCTAAGGTCAGCGTCGCTTTCCCCGAGAGCTGTAGAGGTTCTCCGCCTTCCGTTTCGAAGAACAATCCGATGACGCCGTTCGTCTGCAGGTCTTGACTTTCTCCTTCCGCGTTCTCAAAGCTGAATTCACCCGGGGCGGCCGAGATGCTCCGCCGGCTGCGGGGATCGGCGAATGTGGGGTAGACATTCACCGTGCCAGAGTACGACGTCCCGTTGGCGTAGGCCAACGAGTTCGGTGGGACGGTGACAGTCGGTGACCCATCCGTCGAAGACGTCCTCACCACGCCACCCAACGATGCGTTCAGCGGAACCGGATCCGGCTTTGCCTGCAGCACCACCTGGCGGGATATTGACGAAACACCACGTGGTACGTCGATACTGACGATCTGCGGCATGAAGTCTTCGCTCGGCTGCTGGAAGAACCTGATCACAATGCTGCCCGCCTCAGGCGTGGCGGTGAAGCTGAAGAGGCCGTCATTGAAGGTGTCGGTGTCGTTGGGGTCGATGTCGTTGCCTGATACGGCCAAAGACGCGTTAACGCGGGTGACAACCATCTGTCCGTCTACGGATTTCTGCACGCTGACCGCCCCAGAGACGTCCACGTCTCCATCAGTGTCACACACACCACAGCCGCAGGACACGACTCTCCGCATTGGGTAGGTGAAGCCGTCACACGTGACAGTGACGTCTTCCGTGAGGACGGACACGCAGCAATGACCCCGACTCTTATCGTCACGAAGAACGCACGGTTCAGACACGCACTTACCGACGTCAATCGTCGTCACGTTGTTGCTGCTCACCATCACAGAGCAACCGGAAGTGAGGGTCACTGGCCACGGAACCGGTTTGACGTCACATGTATCGTTGGCATCCTCTGCGAAGCAATAATTGTACATGTCACGTGACAACCACAAAGACGATCACGTAGAACAGGGAAAAGCTCATACAGGCTCTGGGAATAAGGATCACGAGAAACCCAAAGATCCATGGCATATGTTTCTTCTCAAGATCATATACCATGATTTTGTCATCTTTGTCATCGTCGTCGTCACTGTTGTCGTTTTCGGCATCGTTGTTGTCGTTATCACCTTTGTCATCGACGTCATCGCCTTTGTCATCGTCGTCATCGGTGTCATCCGTGTCATTTTCGTCGTCAGCGTCATTATTGCGTCCCAATAATTTCGTAGAGCAGTTTGTCAAGATCCTGATGGAAATGTTTTCCCCTCACAATCATGTCGCTATTGATATTCTTTGCCACCCGGACCATGATAACTGTCATCTTTGTCATTGTCGTCTTCATTAGTATAATCTTTGGCGTCGTTGTTGTTATTATCGTCTTTGTCATCGTCGTAATAGGTGTCACTAGTGTCACCGCTGTCATCGTCGTCACCGTCGTTGTCGTCGTCATTATCGTCCTCGTTGTCAGTGTTATTGTCTTCGTCATCAACAATCTTTATCACAAAGGCATAACAGAATTAGAATTAGATTTTTTTGTCAAATTTCCATAATTCAAGTGTAACTCACTGTTAGTTAAATCCTTTGTCAAAACGGACGAATTATTTTTATCGAGAAACGAATTGGTTGACAAACATGTATCCGGTTTCTTACGGATGTGGTTGTGTAAACAAAAAGGGACACTGTTTACTGAGTGTTCTCACCTTTCACCTGTAACTGCGCTATCTTGGACAGTTTCTTGCCGTATGTTGATGCAGCTCGGCACCGATAGAGGCCGCTGTCCTCAAACGATGCCGACTTAATGATCAGTGTTCTGCCGTGTCTGTTCATTAAGTTACCGTCCTTCAACCTGGGTAGAGACCAGACACTTATTTGATACGGGTATATATTGGTGACATGCCAATGGCAAAGACGACGAAGAATTGTGATATTATTTTATTAAATACACCACAAGAAATTACGTTGCATAAACGACCATTCGTCAAATAATAAATGGCGGACATATGTTTGCCCTGAAAGAAATAGAGCGGGGAACAGCGATATACGCCGTCCGTGTATGTTTGTCTTATTAATGAGAACATCACGAACTAAAATTAGTTAAATAACAACCGAGAAACGAATCAGGTCAACTTACTACAAATATCTCAATAAATATGCATATAATATAATGTGTTACTAGTTGGCGCTAGTCGGGGGGTTGAAATACAACATAAACTTATCAAACTGTACCAATATTATCTTAACAAACATTCTGCAAGGAATGCAACGGAACATGCAGTTAATTAGTTTGCGTTGGTTAACTTACACCTAAATTAAATCGTATAATCAATACGAAAACACAATTGAACATTTGCCCATGCACTCTAGCTAACTATTGTAACTGTTGTAAACTAATCTAAAATACACACTGACCATTCGAAGGTGTCCGGTACAGGGACTCCCGTCGCATTGCAGTGAAATGTGACATTGTCACCAATGAACACAGTCGCATCCTCCGGTTCAGACGTGAACTTCGGCGTCACTGAAACAAGTTATATACATCTATAATTGGCAGACATTAACAGACGTTAAGACAAAAATCGGTTAAACGGAAACGACAAAGTGATCAAACATAACAATATCAAACTTAAGTAGCTGCCTGTGTTGTCGTAACATATGTGTAGCACCAGATAATACTATCGTGATTAATCAACACTTACTCTCTCTCTCTCTCTCTCTCTCTCTCTCTCTCTCTCTCTTATTTCTTTCCTCTCTCTCCCCTCTCTCTTACTACAACACATCTCTCTCTATTTTCTTTACTCTCTCTCTCTCTCTCTCTCTCTCTACTCTCTCTTGTTCACTTTCTTTCTATCTATTTTCTCTCTCTCTTTTTCTTCTCTTTCTCTCTCTCTCTCTCTCTCTCTCTCTCTCTCTCTCTCTCTTTACTCTCTTTACTCTCTCTCTCTCTCTTATATTACTATTTATTTTCTACTCTCTCTTTCTCTACTTCTCATCTTTACTCCTGCTCTTTCTCTCTACTATCTTATCTTTCTTCTCTCTTTTTTTCTTCTTCTCTCTTTTTTTCTCTCTTTTCTCTCTCTCTCTCTTCTCTCTCACTTACTCTCGCCTCCCTATGCTACTAGCACCAAGAACTACATGCTACTCTACTGCTGACTGCTGTGCACTGCTACTGCTACTGCTACTCTACGTAGCTACTCTGCTATTAATCTACTCTACTCTATTACTACTACTACTACTACTCTACTATCTATCTACTATTGTACTACTGACTACTACTATACTTTACTACTGATGTACTACTACTACTCACTATCTAGCTGCTACTGCTCTGCTACTGCTCCTTGCTACCTGCTACTGCTCTGCTACTGCTACTGCTACTGCTACTGCTACTTGCTGCTGCACTGATACTGATACTGATACTGCTACTATTACTATTACTACTATCTACTATTACTACTACTACTAATACTACTACTACTACTACTACTACTACCACTACCACTACTACTACCACTACCACTACCACTACCACTACCACTACCACTACTACCACTCACCACCACCACACCACCACTACCACCTACCACACCACCACCACCCCACCCCACCACCACTACTGTTATTATGTTGTTGCTGGTGTTGTTGCTAATATATGTTGCTATGTACGCTACCAATTATACAAATTATACGACATCTTTCGTAATAGATTCGCCGACGTATTACACCTTTATTTACTTCTCGGTGACACAAACCATAAGAAGTCGTACATAACTTTCTCAACCATGAATTTAGGTGTGATGCTTTCGCCTCTTCCCCTCTACAACATTCCCTTCCCTCTCCTTCCCTGGCTGTGTGTCTACCTTTCTTAGTCATCTCTACTGTGAGTCACCGCTGCTGGGCACGTGTACTGCGTCATTTCCGCCACATAGTCGTCGTCTATGAAGGATAACGTGGAAATGTTCCTACATACTCCAGCGACACTGCAAAAAGAGTTGTTGTTGTTTGATAATATGCAAAACGAAAAGGGAACATTCTCATAATAATGTAAAAGTTCTCATCTATTTAGTCCTTAAGACAGCTCAAAGCGTCTTCCCTATACAGACACTATATCGAATTATCTGGGAAGCATATAGTCAAACTGCAATTAATGCGTGAAAACGTATTCACTCATACATTTGCAATGTAGATTGGTTGTCTTACAGGAGTAAGTAGTGGGTGTAAATACGATGGTTGATATTAATATTCATATTCATATTCATATTCATATTCATATTCATATTCATATTCATATCCATATCCATATCCATATCCATATCCCTATCACTATATATATATAATTGATATATATTAATGATAATATTAATATTAATATTAATATTAATATTAATATTAATATTAATATTAATATTAATATTAATATTAATATTAATATTAATATTAATATTAATATTAATATTAATATTAATATTAATGTATCAACTGAATTCGCGATCTGTCGTGTTCCACGCCTCCCATTCACGGCCCACCACGTACACACCGACGTCCGCCAGAGGCAGCGTCGTACTGTTGGAGAGATACAGCACTCGGCCGCTGATGGCGCTACCGTCGCACTCGCAGACGGCGCAGTCTGTGCTTAGGTGTCCCTGCAGACACGTTCTGCTGCAATCTGTAAACACGACGTCTAACTAGACCGTAGCACGGCAACGGGTGCGTGCAGTTAGTTATACGCAGGCCTCACACTGACACCTGGTAAATCAATAACTTATATTGCTGTTAGCTCAACAATTTCGATATTGGCGTACTCTGTGTTCAAGCAGCAGGTGAATATAAATAGTACATTGTGTGAGTACAAATAGTGCATTGTGTGAGTACAAATAGTGCATTACGTGAGTACAAATAGTGCATTGTGTGAGTACAAAAAAAAAAAAAAAAAGCGCTACCGTCGCACTCGCAGACGGCGCAGTCTGTGCTTAGGTGTCCCTGCAGACAATGCTGCATTGTCCGACGTAACAACTAGCACGGCAACGTGTGCGTGCAGTTAGTTATACGCAGGCCTCACACTGACACCTGGTAATAATAATATCATTGCTGTGAGTACAAATAGTGCATTGTGTGAGTACAAATAGTACATTGTGTGAGTACAAATAGTGCATTGTGTGAGTACAAATAGTGCATTGTGTGAGTACAAATAGTGCATTGTGTGAGTACAAATAGTGCATTGTGTGAGTACAAATAGTGCATTGTGTTAGAACAAATAGTGCATTGGGTGAGTACAAATAGTGCATTGTGTGAGTACAAATAGTGCATTATGTGAGTACAAATAATGCATTGTGTGAGTACAAATAGTGCATTGTGTGAGTACAAATAGTACATTGAGTGAGTACAAATAGTGCATTGTGTGCGTTCTAAGTATGTCCAACTTTTGAGAACAGACTTTGCTACATCAAGCCCTTGCACGAAGTCCGCCAGAGGGACCTATCCCGAAAGGCACCAGTGGCGCCCCCACGACCATCGGTTTCGGGGTTGAGATAAGATGACATGGGGTTCTACGGTTAAGTTACCCAAGAGAAACGCGAAATAATTGCAACTTAGCGTTCTTACGCACGTGGGTGTGTATCTACGTGCGTGGAACACGCGTACACATAAATATATGCAAATACGTGTGTTTGCATGTGCTTGCATTCTTGTGAACTACACTGTGTGGAGGTCACGAGTACGTCTGTATATGCGTGCGTGCGTGGTGCGTGCGTGCGTGGTGCGTGCGTGCGTGCGTGCGTGCGTGCGTGCGTGCGTGCATGCCTACGTGCATTCTTACTTGGACAACTCCACGGTGCGCACTCCGCGGTCTCCGTTGTCGAACCGACGCAACTTCCTCCCCCGTTAAGTGGTTCCGGGTCACTGCACCGACGTGAGCGGGTCTTGACCCCACGGCCACAGGTCCTAGTACACTCGGACCACGGGTCCCAGTCTGACCATTGTCCATCCACTCGCAGTCCCGCAGCGACTGTCAACACAAAGTATGACAGAGTACTGCTATAGCTCAGACACTGCAAAATCGATTTCTCGGAATCTGTCGCTGTGGAGTCGGATGGAGCATTAGACAAGTTCGTTCACTCGACGTTGCTCCAGCTCACTCAGTTGCACAATCGAGCACCTGGCTGCAGACGATGTTCTACGAGTAGTTTTTGAGCATTAGTTGTAGTGTGGCTGAATGCTAACAAGAGAAATCGATACGGTACTCAACTGACCAGGACTGCCTTGGAATAATGAAACATTGACCATTTCTAGGGATCGGATATTGAGTTATTTACAGGAACTTACCTTTACTTGTTTTAATAAAACGTGATGTACTCAATATCTATGGCATTTATACGACTGCTCTGGGATGTAAAAGTATATTTTCTCCCAGGCGAAGAAATCGATTTATAACTTTAACATCCCAGACTTCCGTTAACCCACGACCAAACATTTGGTTGTCTGCCTTTCCAAAGATGGCGCCACTAAGATGGTCTACGTTTCGTTTCCAGTCGTGCGCCTTTTGCAAGCTACAGCACTGAAACTGAAGTCACGAAGCACCACCAACCTGTTTCACAGTGAGAACCCTCGAAGCCGTCTACACATGTGCACGTGTAGCCATGGTCGCTGTCCGCGCACGTGCCACCGTGTTGACATGGGTCACTGCTGCAGCCGGCGGCTGCTGTAACATCACACACACATGGTTAGTGCCGTGATCGCCAGATGGCGCGCAGGTGAACGTCATCTGACTCGCTTTCCACTCGGCTATGCGGAGTCAGTGAAAACGTATTCACTCATTGTTCATGAGATATGTAACCAATAGTACCGATGAATGGAAAGTTAGCTACACCAGAATACACGGTTTAACCAACAATCCCAGTAAAAATTTAGATTCAGGCTGTTTATTGTGAAGTAGCAGTTAAATTACATACTGACACATTTGCTCCGCTAAATGTACTTTCATTTTTTTTAAACGATACTGGATTAGTATACGTTTAAGCCACAACCAAGTGTTAAGATAGTTTAAGGCAATACTTTCTTGTCGTGACAAAAATGCAACTTGAGATCATTGTATTACTATCATCTGAACTTTACCTAAAAACGTAAACAAAAAATTAATAGATGCAGTTAAATAAATAAATAAATAAATAGCTGGCTGGCAAATTAAAAACTAAATTAGCAGTTAAATGTAACCACGTGTATTTAAATAATTAATATCAGCCCTTAATATAAATACGGAACACATACGCGCACGCGCACGCGCACGCGCACGCGCACGCGCACGCGCACGCGCACGCACGCGCACGCGCACGCGCACGCGCACGCGCACGCACGCGCACGCGCACGCGCACGCCACGCCCACGCGCACGCCACGCCACGCCACGCCACGCCACGCCACCCACGCACACGCACACGCACGCCACGCAGCACGCCACGCACACACGCACAGCGCGCACACGCACACGCACACGCACACGCACACGCACACGCACACGCACACGCACACGCACACGCACACGCACACGCACACGCACACGCACACGCACACGCACACGCACACGCACACGCACACGCACACGCACACGCACACGCACACGCACACGCACACGCACACGCACACGCACACGCACACGCACACGCACACGCACACGCACACGCACACGCACACGCACGCACGCACACGCACGCACGCACACGCACACGCACACGCACACGCACACGCACACGCACACGCACACGCACACGCACACGCACACGCACACGCACACGCACACGCACACGCACACGCACACGCACACGCACACGCACACGCACACGCACACGCACACGCACACGCACACGCACACGCACACGCACACGCACACGCACACGCACACGCACACGCACACGCACACGCACACGCACACGCACACGCACACAGCACACGCACACGCACACGCACACGCACACGCACACGCACACGCACACGCACACGCACACGCACGCACGCACGCACGCACGCACACGCACACCCCACACACACACACACACACACACGCATATATTTTAGATTTGAAAAACATTCTGTTGAGGTAACCTTACCAGATTCCTGTCCTTTACGCAGTGCTACTATCAACGCGAGGGCGATACACGCTAGGACAGCGACCACTGTGAGCACAGCTAGGACATGAACTCCTAGACTGCTGCGCGCAGGGTGTCTCTGCCGGGTCTGTTTCCTGTTGTCGCTTGCGTCACTTTCAGTGCTGTCATCAGGTCGTTCAAAGACTGTCGGTCTTCCGGGATATCGGTGCATTTTCGGGCCGAACAATTCGGCCCATCTGTACTGGAATGGGTACGAACGCTTCTGTTGGGCCGTCGTCGACCACGTAAACTCCATTCTGAAAACTAACATTTAAACACAGTCAAATTGAATACTCCGGTGTATTGTGGGGACATGCATGAAGCGTAAAAGAACTAGTTCACCACATCATGCGTGACAAAATCAATAGTACGCTTTTACACGTTCGCTGTCAGTTACTTACCTTATATAGGGGCACCTATATTGTTCCTACCACCACGTCTACGCCAACAGTCCCGTTCACTCTGTTCCTACCAATATTTTACAACCGTGTTGGCATTAACCCATACTTTCTCCCGGCTTAGCTTGTTATCCGTTCCGTAAAATATCTACTGTCCGACAAAACGACATTTGTAAATTCGCGCTTCACGTACCTTGAGAACTCTGTATCAAACCCAATCACTTCGCAGCTGCATTCTTCAACACTGACATCGATTTGAAGGTTGTGTCTTTGAGATTTGACTCTCTACGATCATCTACGTAATTATGAGGGATGAGAGTAAACGTCGTCAAATATATAGGGTTGTGTCACGTGACAAGCCGTTACGATGGCGTGTTGGGGCATTGGGCGAGCCTTGGCAAGTTGCCGCGGCATGTGCACGGCGTCCACGGGTCGCCGGAAGTTATGCAGTGTACGTCATTTATGTCCGTTCGCGTTCTCCTTCACGTGTACGTTTATATATAGTCCCTGCAATGTCACCACAATAAGACAACGGGTGAAATGGCAAGCCACATCAACAACGATGCTTTAAATTGTTGTAATACTATATATAATTAGCCGTCAACCCCACCATTTGCATACATAAATTGTGTAGATCGTTTACGCCTCGTGCGACAATATACCATCATTTTGATAATAAATAACGTACTATAATAATAGTAATAATAATGCTATTATTACTATTGTTATTCTCAATAATCTGTTGTTTGTTTGGACAGCTAATGTCCGTATCATAATGTGTGATCACAAATAAGGGACACCCAGACACTATAATATAGGGGACACCCAGACACTACAATATAGAGGACACCCAGACACTATAATATAGGGGACACTCAGACACTACAATATAGAGGACACCCAGACAGTATAATCTAGGGGGCACTCAGACACCATAATATAGGGAACACCCAGACACTATAATCTAGGGACACTCATACACTATAATGTAGGGGACACTCAGTCACTACAATATAGGGGACACCAAGACACTATAATCTAGGGGACGCCCAGACACTATAATCTAGGGGACGCCAGACACTATAATGTAGGGGAATCCCAGACACTATAATCTGGGAACACTCAGACACTATAAAATCGGGGACACTCCGACACTACAATATAGGGGACACCAGATAGTATAATCTGGGGAACACCTAGACCCCATAATATAGGGGACACTCGGACACTATAATATAAGGGACACAGACAATATAATCTAGGGGACGCCCAGACACTATAATCTTAGGGGACGCCCAGACACTATAATCTAGGGGACACTCAGACACTACAATCTGCGGCCGAATATCATGTTGCGCCATCGAAGTTCAGACAACAAATTTCGTTCACTCCGCTTGCATCAGTTCACGTGGCATGTAAAGAATTATAATTACCTGAATGTTCCGAACTAATAATTATAATGTTATATGAGCACCTAATATGTGTGTGCGCGCGCGCGCGTGTGTGTGTGTGCGCGTGCGCGTGCGCGTGCGCGTGCGCGTGCGCGTGCGCGTGCGCGTGCGCGTGCGCGTGCGTGTGTGTGCGTGCGTGTGTGTGTGTGTGTGCGTGCGTGCGTGCGTGCGTGCGTGCGCGTGCGTGTGCGTGTGTGGTGTGCGTCGTGCGTGTGCGTGTGCGTGTGTGTGTGTTTGTGCGCGCGTGGTGTGCTGTGCGTCGTGCGTCGTGCGTGCGTGTGCGTCGTGCGTGCGCGTGCGTGCGTGCGTCGTGCGTGGTGTGCGTGCGTGCGTGCGTGTGGTGTGGTGTTGCGTGCGTGCGTGTGTGTGTGTATGTGTGTGCGTGCGTGAGTGTGAGGGGAGTGAGTGGCTGAGTGAGTGAGTGAGTGAGTGAGGAGGCGGTGGTGTGCGGCGGCGTGTGTGTGTATTGGCGGCGTGTGTGGTGGTGCGTGAGTGAGGCGTGTGTGCGTGCGTGCGCGTGGTGGCGGTGTTTGGCGCCGTGGGGTGTGCGTGCGTGTGATGTGTGTGTGTGTGCGTGCGCGACGTTTTCGTGCGTGCGTGTTTTTCGTGCGTGCGTCGTGCGTCGTGGTGTG
Source organism: Ridgeia piscesae (assembly GCA_025642075.2). NCBI lineage: Eukaryota > Metazoa > Annelida > Polychaeta > Sabellida > Siboglinidae > Ridgeia > Ridgeia piscesae. The sequence goes on from JAODUO010000183.1 coordinate 345,416, forward strand.
TGTGTGCGTGCGTGCGTGCGTGTGTGTGTGTGTGTGTGTGTGTGTGTGTGTGTGTGTGTGTGTGTGTGTGTGTGTGTGTGTGTGTGTGTGTGTGTGTGTGTGTGTGTGTGTGTGTGTGTGTGTGTGTGTGTGTGGTGTGTGTGTGTGTGTGTGTGTGTGTGTGTGTGTGTGTGTGTGTGTGTGTGTGTGTGTGTGTGTGTGTGTGTGTGTGTGTGTGTGTGTGTGTGTGTGTGTGTGTGTGTGTGTGTGTGTGTGTGTGTGTGTGTGTGTGTGTGTGTGTGTGTGTGTGTGTGTGTGTGTGTGTGTGTGTGTGTGTGTGTGTGTGTGTGTGTGTGTGTGTGTGTGTGTGTGTGTGTGTGTGTGTGTGTGTGTGTGTGTGTGTGTGTGTGTGTGTGTGTGTGTGGTGTGTGTGTGTGGGACTAACACTACAGTTTTATAATTAAAGTATGCTTTAGCTCAATCATGTTGGATACGTTGTGTTAATTATTAATTATAATAACACGTGCAAGTACTACCAACAACTAGATACACGCCTAATGTTGTACGATATTTAAAATGTGGAGCTAAATTGAAGCTCATACAAGTAAGCAAGATAACTCTTTCGTTAGCAATGATCATGCAATGGCGTGTCACCTATCTATGTTGACATCTGTGACATTTGTCGTGAGTGATCAGTTTCCAAAGACACGCGTCTGTCACAAGCCAACGCCCGCCGCTTGCTACCCGTGAACGCGCCGAGAGACCCGGCAGTACCTCGCCAGCAACGCCCTGCTTACTGAGTCCGCGCACTCTAAGCTGTAGTCCCGTGACGTTATGCGCCTATCCTTTCTATCGAGTTTATATAGAGAGCTATTTCTGGGTGGCGCCGTAAGTCAACGCAAACAAAGTCGTTCCTACGAAGAGAACGCCAATAAATTCCCCGGACGGAACTAGAAGGTGTGCCGCGTGTTTGTGACCATTCAGCTGCCACGCGCGGCCTGGTTCTGTCTCTGCTGCCGTTGTGGTTCATTCAGGCGTGACGGGGCTGGGAATAAGACACTGCTGAGATAGGGAGTTCGACTCCAGTACTAAAAAAATAACACAGCTAAATAGCGTTTTTAGTGTTGTTTGCAATATTATCTCAACGATGAAGTAATTATAACAGTAATGCACTTACGTATTTTATTATAATTATATTATAATTAATAATATTAATAATATTAATAATATTAATAATATTAATATCATTAATATTATTAATATAATTAATATCAGTAGTATCAGTAGTGTCAGTAGTGTCAGTAGTGTCAGTAGTGTCAGTAGTGTCAGTAGTGTCAGTAGTGTCAGTAGTGTCCGTAGTGTCCGTAGTGTCCGTAGTGTCCGTAGTGTCCGTAGTGTCCGTAGTGTCCGTAGTGTCCGTAGTGTCCGTAGTGTCCGTAGTGTCCGTAGTGTCCGTAGTGTCCGTAGTGTCCGTAGTGTCCGTAGTGTCAGTAGTGTCAGTAGTGTCAGTAGTGTCAGTAGTGTCAGTAGTGTCAGTAGTGTCAGTAGTGTCAGTAGTGTCAGTAGTGTCAGTAGTGTCAGTAGTGTCAGTAGTGTCAGTAGTGTCAGTAGTGTCAGTAGTGTCAGTAGTGTCAGTAGTGTCAGTAGTGTCAGTAGTGTCAGTAGTGTCAGTAGTGTCATTAGTGTCATTAGTGTCATTAGTGTCATTAGTGTCATTAGTGTCATTAGTGTCATTAGTGTCATTAGTGTCATTAGTGTCAGTAGTGTCAGTAGTGTCAGTAGTGTCAGTAGTGTCAGTAGTGTCAGTAGTGTCAGTAGTGTCAGTAGTATCAGTAGTATCAGTAGTATCAGTAGTATCAGTAATATCAGTAATATCAGTAATATCAGTAATATCAGTATAATATCAGTATAATATCAGTATAATATCAGTATAATATCAGTATAATATCAGTATAATATCAGTATAATATCAGTATAATATCAGTATAATATCAGTATAATATCAGTATAATATCAGTATAATATCAGTATAATATCAGTATAATATCAGTATAATATCAGTATAATATCAGTATAATATCAGTATAATATCAGTATAATATCAGTATAATATCAGTATAATATCAGTATAATATCAGTATAATATCAGTATAATATCAGTATAATATCAGTATAATATCAGTATAATATCAGTATAATATCAGTATAATATCAGTATAATATCAGTATAATATCAGTATAATATCAGTATAATATCAGTATAATATCAGTATAATATCAGTATAATATCAGTATAATATCAGTATAATATCAGTATAATATCAGTATAATATCAGTATAATATCAGTATAATATCAGTATAATATCAGTATAATATCAGTATAATATCAGTATAATATCAGTATAATATCAGTATAATATCAGTATAATATCAGTATAATATCAGTATAATATCAGTATAATATCAGTATAATATCAGTATAATATCAGTATAATATCAGTATAATATCAGTATAATATCAGTATAATATCAGTATAATATCAGTATAATATCAGTATAATATCAGTATAATATCAGTATAATATCAGTATAATATCAGTATAATATCAGTATAATATCAGTATAATATCAGTATAATATCAGTATAATATCAGTATAATATCAGTATAATATCAGTATAATATCAGTATAATATCAGTATAATATCAGTATAATATCAGTATAATATCAGTAATATCAGTAATATCAGTAATATCAGTAATATCAGTAATATCAGTAATATCAGTAATATCAGTAATACCAGTAATACCAGTAATACCAGTAATACCAGTAATACCAGTAATACAGTAATGCCAGTAATGCCAGTAATACCAGTAATGACAGTAATGCCAGTAATGCCAGTAATGCCAGTAATGCCAGTAATGCCAGTAATACCAGTAATACCATACCAGTAATACCAGTAATACCAGTAATACCAGTAATACCAGTAATACCAGTAATACCAGCAATACCAGCAATACCAGCAATACCAGTAATACCAGCAATACCAGTAATACCAGTAATACCAGTAATACCAGTAATACCAGTAATACCAGTAATACCAGTAATACCAGTAATACCAGTAATATCAGTAATATCAGTAATATCAGTAATATCAGTAATATCAGTAATATCAGTAATATCAGTAATATTATCAACATTATCAACATTATCAACATTATCAACATTATCAACATTATCAACATTATCAACATTATCAACATTATCAATATTATCAATATTATCAATATTATCAATATTATCAATATTATCAATATTAACAATATTTTCAATATTATCAATATTATCAATATTATTATAATATTAATAATATTATTAATATATTAATGACTAATATTATTAATATTATTATTATTATTACTATTACTATTATTATTATTATTATTATTATTATTATTATTATTATTATTATTATTATTATTATTATTATTATTATTATTATTATTATTATTATTATTATGATTATGATTATGATTATGATTATTATTATTATTATTATTATTATTATTATTATTATTATTATTATTATTATTATTATTATTATTATTATTATTATTATTATTATTATTATTATTATTATTATTATTATTACTATTATTATTATTAGTATTATTATTATTGTATTAGTATTTGTTTTATTATTAGTATTATTGGTATTATATTAAATTGAATGTCATTTAAAAACTAATATATATATATAAAATATAATTCTTTGTTTTATTTTTACAATTTAAAACAAAATTATTAAATTATTTTAGTATTGATTAAATTTACTTATTTATTAGCTTAACAATATTTTAAATAGATAATTGATCATTTTAAAGAACATTTTATATATTTTATTTAGTAGCTTAACATTGATTATTTTTAAATGAATTAAAGAGAAAGATAGAGATATGATTTATTTATTAGATCTAAATAATATTTTATTTATTTTATAGACAAAATAATATATATATATATATATATATTATAATAAATAGTTGTTTGTCATATTTCATTTTATTATAATTATATAGGCACTACGTGACTCAACGCCAGAACACATTCCTCTTTAATATGAAATGTACTTGCATGTTGAAAATAGCATATAAAACTTGATAATTATTATTATTATTACATCGTCATACGTCTGGAATCAGCCCGTTCACGGCGGCATACACGCATTATAAAATGCATAGTAAATCATTAGAATGGCTAAAAAGTGAATCCTGAAGGATATGAGATGAGATTAAAATTAAAAGGACTATAATCATGTAGTTGTCTAAAAAGTAAGATAATTACGTAGATAGTATATTAAAAAAATAAAACATTGTAATTATTATATAATAAACATGATAAATTAATTTAATTAATAAAATAAGCTAAATTAATTCATAAAATGTAATTACAAGAATGTTGTATAGAGCAGTTCGTTATTGGAAGTAAGCCATTAAAAATAAGTAAAATGTTCGAAGATAAAAACCGTAAATAATCTAAAACAGCCTCATGGACAAATATATAGAGTAGTATGCAATTAAGTCATGAAAAGCGCTAGTGACATTATAATACTCTCCACAACCACGACAACATCGCTTATAGGTTAGCATTCACTCGCCACACGATCTTCTACTAATACACTCAGGAAAAATGAAGAGATGATCACAAATAAACACGGAGGATCCTATGATAAGAACCGTCCTAAAGTGTCCTAAGATGTTATATTATATAGTGTGGCTAGGTGTCTTAACAGTGCAATGGCCATTTGGAAAAGGTTGCTGTTTTTGTTTATCCTATGCAGTTTCTCTGTTTGTAAAGAATTAAGTAACTTATCATAGCAAGTTGAAGAGGTTAATTGTCTTAACTAACAACTTGTGCTTTACCTGTATTGCTCTAAATGTTATTTATAAAGCTGGGTTATTTTTTTTATTAATTGTTATTTATTTATTAACTGGGATGACACTTGTCCGTATTGTCATTATCACCATCCTATTTATGTTCAGGTTTTATGGTTGAATGTTTCATCCAACATAAGCGGCATCATCGTCAACAAGATACTGGGCCCGAACGATTGGGTGTGGCTGTCGAAACGGCGTAATGGTTGACCTGTTTCTAAAGGGTGAACGAGTCTACCTTCAAATGTCACGGCTTGTACCAGAGGGCGTCAGAAACCAGTCTCATGCGGCTCTATGTTGGTTCAGAACTACCTTCGGGTTCTAGGTAAACATTGTCTTTTTTCAAATAACAAAAATAACTGATTACACATGATGAATTAGCACAAACGTATGTCACCGTGTGTCATTCGTCGTCACAAATGATCGTCACCGTGTGTCATTCTGTGACGGATACATTGTTCGTCACAAACCTATGACATCATGTGTAATTCTGTGACAGATACCTTGGTCGCCATAAACATACGTCATCATGTGTCATTCTCTGTCAGACACATTCGTTGTCACACACATACGTCATCATGTGTCATACATGATGACGTATGTGTTTGATACATTCGTCGTCACAAACTTACGTCATCATGTGTCATTATCTGACAAATACATTTGTCGTCACAAACATACGTCATCATGTGTCATATACATTCGTCAACACAAACGTACCACATCGTGTGTCATTGTGTGACAGATACATTCGTCGCCACAAACATACGTCATTCTGTGACAGATACGTTGGGCGTCATAAATGGACGTATTCATGTGTCACTGTGTGACAAATGCAGTCCTGGTCGAAAACGTATGTCACCGTGTGTCATTCTGTGACAGATACATTCGTCGCCACAAACGTATGTCATCATGTGTCATTCTGTGACAGGTATATTGGACGTCACAGACGTATGTCATCATGTGTCGTTCTGTGACAGATACAGTTGTCGTCACAAACGCATGAGTCATTCAGCGATAAAATACATTCGTCATCACAAACGCATGTCTTCATGGGTCATTCTGTGACAGATACATTCGTCGTCACAAACGTATGTCACCGTGTGTCATTCTGTGGCAGGTACATTCGTCGTCACAAATGTCTTGAACGCGGCATGCATGCCTGACATGATCAATAAGTAGGATTACAATGCGTCTCTAAATTAATGTTTGTTACAGAAAACATGAATTGTCATATAGCAATAATGCGTTGCTTGCAATGTTTTGATCTGATATTTCTACATAGATCCGGGACTTTAGAATAGTCGCTCTTTTATACTTATGACAACAGTAAAACAGAACGTTTGCGGATCATGTATTAAACACGGGACTCAAGAACCATATTTCGCTTCTAATTGGCCTAATAATAAATGACCGTAGACTCAATGCACTAGGGTGTGGATGGTGAGAGACCAGGCGTCCACAATGCTCTAGGGTGTGGATGGTGAGAGCCCAAATGTCTATAATGCACTAGGGTGTGGATGGTGAGAGACCAAGCGTCCACAATGCACTAGGATGTGGATGGTGAGAGACCATGCGTCCACAGTGCACTAGGGTGTGGATGGTGAGAGACCAGGCGTCCGCAATGCACTAGGGTGTGGATGGTGAGAGACCATGCGTCCACGTTGCACTAGAGTGTGGATGGTGAGAGACCATGCGTCCACAATGCACTAGGGTGTGGATGGTGAGAGACCATGTGTCCACGGTGCACTAGGGGGTGGATGATGAGAGACCAAGCATCCACAATGCATTAGGGTGTGGATGGTGAGAGACCATTCGTCCACAATGCACTAGGGTGTGGATGGTGAGAGCCCATGCGTCCACAATGCACTAGGATGTGGATGGTGAGAGACCAAGCGTCCACAGTGCACTAGGGTGTGGATGATGAGAGACCAAGCGTCCACAATGCACTAGGGTGTGGATGGTGAGAGACCATGCGCCTGTGATGCACTAGGGTGTGGATGGTGAGAGACCAGGCGTCCACAATGCACCAGGGTGTGGATGGTGAGAGACCAGGCGTCCACAATGCACTAGAGTGTGGATGGTGAGAGACCAAGCGTCCACAATGCACTAGGGTGTGGATGGTGAGAGACCAAGCGTCCACAATGCACTAGGGTGTGGATGGTGAGAGACCATGCGTCCACAATGCACTAGGGTGTGGATGGTGAGAGACCAGCGTCCACAATGCACTAGGGTGTGGATGGTGAGAGACCAAGCGTCCACAATGCACTAGGGTGTGAATGGTGAGAGACCAAGCGTCCACAATGCACTAGGGTGTGGATGGTGAGAGACCAAGCGTCCACAATGCACTAGGGTGTGGATGTGAGAGACCAAGCGTCCACAATGCACTAGGGTGTGGATGGTGAGAGACCAAGCGTCGACAATGCACTAGAGTGTGGATGATGAGAGACCAGGCGTCCACAATGCACTTAGGGTGTGGATGGTGAGAGACCAAGCGTCGACAGTGCACTAGAGTGTGGATGATGAGAGACCAGGCGTCCACAATGCATTAGGGTGTGGATGGTGAGAGACCAAGCGTCGACAGTGCACTAGAGTGTGTGTGGATGATGAGAGACCAGGCGTCCACAATGCATTAGGGTGTGGATGGTGAGAGACCAAGCGTCGACAGTGCACTAGAGTGTGGATGATGAGAGACCAGGCGTCCACAATGCATTAGGGTGTGGATGGTGATACACCAAGCGTCGACAGTGCAATGGAGTGTGGATGATGAGAGACCAAGCGTCCACAATGTACTAGAGTGTTGATGGTGAGAGACCATGCGTCCACAATGCACTAGGGTGTGGATGGTGAGAGACCATGCGTCCACAATGCACTAGAGTGTTGGATGGTGAGAGACCATGCGTCCACAATGCACTAGAGTGTGGATGTGAGAGACCAAGGCGTCCACAATGCACTAGAGTGTGGATGATGAGAGACCAAGCGTCCACAATGCACTAGAGTGTGGATGGTGAGAGACCAAGCGTCCACAATGCACTTAGGGTGTGGATGGTGAGAGACCAAGCGTCGACAGTGCACTAGAGTGTGGATGATGAGAGACCAGGCGTCCACAATGCATTAGGGTGTGGATGGTGAGAGACCAAGCGTCGACAGTGCACTAGAGTGTGGATGATGAGAGACCAGGCGTCCACAATGCAATAGGGTGTGGATGGTGAGAGACCAAGCGTCGACAGTGCACTAGAGTGTGGATGATGAGAGACCAGGCGTCCACAATGTATTAGGGTGTGGATGGTGAGAGACCAAGAGTCGACAGTGCACTAGAGTGTGGATGATGAGAGACCAGGCGTCCACAATGCATTAGGGTGTGGATGGTGAGAGACCAAGCGTCGACAGTGCACTAGAGTGTGGATGATGAGAGACCAAGCGTCCACAATTCACTGGAGTGTGGATAGTGAGAGATCAAGCGTCGTCCACAGTGCACTAGAGTGTGGATGGTGAGATATTAAGCGTCCACAATGCACTAGAGTGTGGAGGGTGATAGACCAAGCATCCACAATGCACTAGAGTGTGGTTGGTGAGAGACCAGGCGTCCACAATGCACTAGGGTGTGGATGATGAGAGATCAAGCGTCCACAGTGCACTAGGGTGTGGATGGTGAGAGACCAAACGGCCACAGTGAACTAGGATTTGGAGCAAAGCTAACTAAGCGCCCAAAACAATGAAAACTAGAGTATGGAGGGTCAAGACCAAAAATCCACAATGAAACTAGAGTGTGTTGCATGAAGACCAAGGCAATGAAACAATGCACTAGGTGGGGAAATGAATGAAGAATCAAGCAATGCACAGTGCACTAGGGTGTGGAATGGTGAGAGACAAACGGCCAAACAGTGAACTAGGATTTGGAGCAAAGCTAGATGCAATATGCAATACAATGCAATGCAATACAATGCAATGCAATGCAATGCAATGCAATGCAATGCAATGCAATGCAATGCAATGCAATGCAATGCAATGCAATGCAATGCAATGCAATGCAATACATACAATACAATACAATACAATACAATACAATACAATGCAATGCAATACAATACAATACAATACAATACAATACAATACAATACAATACAATACAATACAATACAATACAATACAATACAATACAATACAATACAATACAATACAATAACACTTTATTGTCCCGGACCGAGAAATTCATTTTGCAGCGTTGGAAATAAAAATATAAAATACATGTGTAGAGATGTATCACAATACAGATAAATTTATTATTAAATCAGTAATAAAATACAAGGCTAATCTATAATATAATTGTAAATTATAGTTATAATTGTAAATGTGGTCTACCTTTCACAGATATAACAAACAAAATACAACATACACACACAATGATTGATGAGTTCCGGAAACCAGGGTGCTTGTCTTTGAGAAGTCGTACAGACATTGGAATAAATGAACCATGTTTCCTATTTGTCTTAGATGTGATGGTTCTGAACCTTCTGGACGAGGGCAGAAGGACGTACTCGTTCTGTAGAATACGTGTATTGTCGTTAATTATTTTACTAGCTTTACGCAGTACCTGCTTTTCATACAAAGCAGTGAGAGAGGATTGTTTAAGGCGGTTATTTTGCTACTAATGTTTACAACGCGCTGCAACTTATTCGTGTCTTTCTGACTGACGTTCCCAAACCCACACATAAAAGAAAATATCAAAACACTCTGTATACAAGATTGTTTTTTTTTAAATGGACAAGATGGTGCTATCAGCGTTAAAAGAGCGAAGTTTACTGAGAGAGTAAAGACGCTGTTGACATTGCTTATATGTGGCACTGCAGTGCCGGTCCCACATCAACCTATTGTTGTGCCGAGGTGTTTATACTGGTCAACTACCTCTACCTTGGTATCGTGGATGGCAGTATCAGACTGGGGTGGACGGTAGTTCCTAAAATCAATGCACACGGCAGGATGTTGTCGATGTCCACGCCTGTACGTGTGCTTCATTTGATTGTTTATTGTTTGCTGATTCCTCTCTCTTGTGCATTCGTCAGCCAGTCCCTATCGCCGTTTATATACCACTCTATATTTAGAGTCAATCCCGTGAAATATTGAAAAGCCACACACACCAGACAGATACAACGGCTTGGCGGGGTCGATTTCAGGGCGTGACCATGTTCGAAGTCTCCAAGGTGTCATCATGGTTGTCTGATTGTATCACCGCAGCGATGAATTGAACTCCAAGACGGTGTCTGGCACTGTCACTGGTCGTACGGTACAGACTGCGTATCACTGTGACAAGTGCTGCGTCCCTGTCAACGGACCGGGAAAGTTCTCACGTGTCAGCTGTTTTTTTATGCAATGTTCAATTATAGCAAAAATACACAGTAGTCTTTACAACTGAATAGAGTTCTTCATTAGATACAACAACATTTCTGCTCAATATTAGATAGAATTCTACAGAATTATGTAGAAAAACAACCATCATGTTACTAGAACACACTTTAGCTAGTCTGTAACTACAGACGTTGGGCATTCGAGTCAATGTGACTATCAGAATGTAGTTTTAACGTTTGATACCATTTTTTGTTACGTCAAGGGGAGCGGTGGTCGCGCGGTAGAGCGCCGGACTATCAATCAAGGGGACGGTGGTTCAATCCCACCTACCACCGTTTCGAAACTTAGGCAACTTCGTTCAGCCCACATTTGCCTGTGTTTTTCGGAAGAGACAATAACAGCCGGTGGTCCCTTCTATCTGGTGTCTATGCCAGGGAAAGTAAAACATCACACACAGGGGGTAACTGTGTAACCTGTTGTGGACCTCACTAATTCTAAAAACCAATGTCAACAACTACTAATACTAATACTACTTCTACTAATACTACTTCTACTACAACTGCTGCTGCTGCTGTTGCTGCTGCTGCTACTGCTGCTGCTATTACTACTACTACTAATGTTACTACTACTACTACTACTACTACTACTACTACTATTACTACTACTACTACTACTACTACTACTACTACTACTACTACTACTACTACTACTACTACTACCTACTGCTGCTGCTACTGCTACTGCTACTGCTACTGCTACTGCTACTGCTACTACTACTACTACTACTACTACTACTACTACTACTACTACTACTACTACTACTACTACTACTACTACTGCTGCTGCTGCTACTTACTGCTACTACTACTACTACTGCTACTACTACTACGCTACTGCTACTGCTACTACTACTGCTACTGCTACTGCTACTCTGCTACTCTGCTACACTGCTACCGCTACCGCTACCGCTACGCTACCGCTACCGCTACTACCGTTACCGTTACCGCTACCGCTACCGCTACCGCTACCGCTACCGCTACCGCTACTAACAATGCACAAATTTCAGATGTGCCCAGAAAAAGGTGGATTCTGAATACATTGTAGGTTTACACATTTCTTAAGGGCAAAAGTAAAGTATGGATGTCCAATCTACTTGTAAAGGTGTACTCTAAAGTTACAACTGTCATCAAAAGAAGTTACTCCCAAATTGCATGTCAAATGTACAGCTGAAAGAAACTCATGTCGTATCACTATTTGAGCGAACTCATTCATTTCATAAACGAGGCGTAGAAAGGGAACCGCATAAGGGCTGAGGGTAATTGGTATAAATAAATAAACAAACACATATATTGACATAATACCGTCGCCCTTGTGTATTCAAACATAATTAATGTATGGAAAAAATTACTGCATATATTTTGTATTCAACAACGATAAAGGTAGCAGAGGTAAACAGATTAGTGAACGCAACAACAATTTTACCGCTGAAGTCCTAGTGCTAGGAAATATAATATTCTAAAATTACATGAACGTTATTTACAAAATACCTTTATTGTTTTAGAGCTCGAAGCATCTGCAGCGTTAAATAACACGGTCAGTGTGTCCAGTTTTATAGCTTACTAAGTTTAGGCGTCTTGTGCCTTTGTGGTGCGCATGCGTGGTGCCGCCCTTGCCATTCAGTAAACACTTCTTTGTTCAGAGTTATGAAAAACCCTCTGAGCCAAGCCCAAGAAAATGATGTGGTTTGAGCCGAACACACCCAGAACACATATTTGTGTTATGTTCACTACCTGAAACTGTCTACGCACGTTCTGAATATGCCTAGCTTTTAGCCAAACACACGCACTGCAGATACTTGCTATGGTTACAATCTGAAACTTTCCATGTGCATCATGTATATGTCGGCTTAACGTTGAGAGAACATGTTATTATGATACGGATGAAGATGTATTAGTAATAACAAGCAAAAACAAGAACACAAGAAAATTTCACTATAAAATATACACGCAGTAACTAAAATATTGTATAGCAACAAATAAAAAAAAAATATTGCTGTGCACCTGGAAACTCCCGGTAACGTGAAATCTGATCGATATTATGAAAACCAACAAACATCAACTATGACGAGGAAAATTATGATTTCCCAAACATAAAAGGTGATCAGAAAATAATAATGTCTGTAATCCCTGCCACACCTGTGAAATGTAAATCACGGTGATGTGGATTGTATATCGCAAAACATGTCAACACGCTGCTGCAGAAGATGTTGTATGTTCGAAATGACGAAGGTCGGTGAGGAAATGATGTCAACTTTGTATTTTCCAAATGACGAAGGTCGTCGGAGAGGAAATGAAGTTATCATGCTATGTTCCAAATGACAACGGTCGGAGAGGAAGTGAAGTTAACGTTCTATGTTCCAAATTACGAAGGTTGGAGAGGAAATTAAGTTAACGTTCTATGTTCCAAATGACGAAGGTTGGAGAGGAAATGAAGGTAACGTTCAATGTTCCAAATTACGAAGGTTGGAGAGGAAATTAAGTTAACGTTCTATGTTCCAAATGACGAAGGTTGGAGAGGAAATTAAGTTAACGTTCAATGTTCCAAATTACGAAGGTTGGAGAGGAAATTAAGTTAACGTTCTATGTTCCAAATGACGAAGGTTGGAGAGGAAATTAAGTTAACGTTCTATGTTCCAAATGACGAAGGTTGGAGAGGAAATTAAGTTAACGTTCTATGTTCCAAATGACGAAGGTTGGAGAGGAAATTAAGTTAACGTTCTATGTTCCAAATGACGAAGGTTGGAGAGGAAATTAAGTTAACGTTCTATGTTCCAAATGACGATGGTTGGAGAGGAAATGAAGGTAACGTTCTATGTTCCAAATGACCAAGGTTGGAGAGGAAATTAAGTTGACGTTCTATGTTCCAAATGACGATGGTTGGAGAGGAAATGAAGGTAACGTTCTATGTTCCAAATGACGAAGGTTGGAGAGGAAATGAAGTTAACGTTCTATGTTCCAAATGACGAAGGTTGGAGAGGAAATTAAGTTAACGTTCTATGTTCCAAATTACGAAGGTTGGAGAGGAAATTAAGTTAACGTTCTATGTTCCAAATGACGATGGTTGGAGAGGAAATGAAGGTAACGTTCTATGTTCCAAATGAACAAGGTTGGAGAGGAAATGAAGTTGACGTTCTATGTTCCAAATGACGATGGTTGGAGAGGAAATGAAGGTAACGTTCTATGTTCCAAATGACGAAGGTTGGAGAGGAAATTAAGTTAACGTTCAATGTTCCAAATTACGAAGGTTGGAGAGGAAATTAAGTTAACGTTCTATGTTCCAAATGACCAAGGTTGGAGAGGAAATGAAGTTGACGATGTATGTTCCAAATGACGAAAAAAGAGAAAAAAATTAGTTAAGGTTGTATGTTACAAATGGCGAAAGAGAAGGCTAAACATTACCTTAAGGTTGTATATTTCAAATGACGAAGGTCGGAGAGTAAATGAAAAAAATATATATATATATATATATATATATATATATATATATATAAACTAATATTATGGTATATATACTGGAGGTTTCTCTCAGCTGATCAATGGTATTTATGTGGTTTCTCAGTGATCGATGTATTTACTGGTGTTTTCTCTCAGCTGATCAGATGGTATTTATGGGGTTTCCCTAGATGATCTGATGGTATTTACTGGAGGTTTCTCTCAGCTAATCAGATGGTATTTACTGGAGGTTTCTCTCAGCTGATCAGATGGTATTTACTGGTGTGTTTCTCTCAGCTGATCAGATGGTATTTACTGGAGGTTTCTCTTAGCTGATCAGATGGTATTTACTGGAGGTTTCTCTCAGCTGATCAGATGGTATTTACTGGTGGTTTCTCTCAGCTGATCAGATGGTATTTATTGGTGGTTTTTCTCAGCTGATCAGATGGTATTAATAGTTTCCTGTGACAGAGATATTTACTGTGGGTCATTGCTGATCATATGGTATTTACTGGCGGTTTATCTCAGCTGATCAGATGGCATGTGCTGATTTAAGTTATATTATGTGTATTGAAATAAATTGACCGTCGGTAGACAGAGATCACTTATGTGCGTGCATGTGTGTTCATGCGTATGTATGCGTGTATGCATGCGTGTGTGCGTGTGTGCATGTATGTGCATGTGTGTACATATGTGTGAATGTGTGTCGTGTGTGTGTGCATGTGTGTGTCTGCCTGTATGTATATGCATGAGCGTGTGCGTCTGTGCGCTTGTACACGTACATGCGTGCATGTGTGTGTGTGTGTGTGTGTGTGTGTGTGTGTGTGTGTGTGTGTACGAATGTGTGTGTTGTGTGGGGTATGTGTGTATATTAGTGTGCGCGTGTGTGCGTGTGATTGCATGCACATGTATCTGATTATGTTACAATCCCAGCCTAACAACGTATTTACACAAAACGCCGATGCATCCTGGAGTAATGTTTATTTCTAGAAATACACAATTGTATCAACATCGTATCGTACATTGTATGACAAACACAACACAATGAGAAGCCTAAGCAAACAACACTGTCCGACATGTATAAGAGTGAGAACTGTCCGTGTTGAGGTTTCTTCCACCACCCCGTTCTTATATAGTTGACGTATATCTACTCATTGTGAAATGATATGCAACAAAGTATTTATATTTATATTTAAAAGCGGTAGCATTATGAAATATGATATTTTAACCAAACATAATGACACCCAAGTCAAATCTGTATAAGTTACACATAAAACACTTCTAAATCGAAACCTCTAGTATGACTTCGAAATAGTTCAATTGTAATTGATTTCCACGGTAAATATGTGTAATTGTAAATGCAGTTAGCATAGTTCATAAGAAACTTGGAAGGGGGCGAGACGTTGTGGTGTTTCAATTACTCGCATTTTGTTGTACCCTATTTCGCAGGTTATGCTCGCGTCATGTTTCACATCGATAGCAAACTTGTAACACTTTATGGTCAGATTGTGTTATTTTTCCTTCTCAAGAGACATGCCATATGATGTTATATTAAATTTGATTATATGTTTAAATATGCAATAAAGATAAGCTCGATTAATTAGCCGGTTTTCACACACTGCGCTACACGGTACATGCAAAATGTCTCAATGTCAAATGACGCGATCTACAGCACTCCTATTAGAATGTCGACTATCAGGAACCTTAGCCAATGCCATGTTTCAAGCGTTGTTCGACAAGGTATGATGTACCTGTGTGTTGTTTCAGTGGCACGTTTTCAGGTATTGTTTCTTGAGGAATGACGTTTCTCTGTGTTGTCTCCACTGTCCCCAGAACCAGTGAGATGCAGGGTCCACTCTCTCTCTCTCTCTCTCTCTCTCTCTCTCTCTCTCTCTCTCTCTCTCTCTCTCTCTCTCTCTCTCTCTCTCTCTCTCTCTCTCTCTCTCTCTCTCTCTCTCTCTCTCTCTCTCTCTCTCTCTCTCTCTCTCTCTCTCTCTCTCTCTCTCTCTCTCTGCCGAGTCGCCAATAGTTCAGTGATCGCAGTCAGGAAGTGTCAGAACCCCGCCTCAGTGTATTCGCTCCACATCATGTATTATTATTGCAGAACTATAGTTACACGACTAAACCTGCCAACTTCCCTGGATTTACGGAGCGTACCCGGATTTATGTAAATCTTCCGGATTCACGCTTTAGATGTCAGAAACCCAATGAAACAACAAACATCGCCCAGGTTTTTTCTTAACATTTCACCACTCCCCCCCCCCCCCATTACCCACACATCCAACCGATGTTTAGACCGACAGAGCCGTCGTGTTATGATTCACGACACGTCTTCAACAAGACGTTGCGAATGTCGGTATTACAGGAGCTTGACGCTGACTAAATATCTGGATTATCACCTATTTCGAAACCCAAAGTTTGACTGGAATATCTCAAATGCTCAGGAAGGACCTTGTTACTAGGTCGTTGTAGTGTCATCGGTGACAGGAGAGACCGAAGTCTCGGCAGTCTCTGAAGCGACGTCGGTGACTGAAGCAGCGGTTGTTGATCCCGACGTGTCAACTTCAGTTGTCGCCGAGTTGTCGGCGACTGATGGCGTCATAACCGTTGTGTCCGACTGTGTTAGTGTATCATTGTCTGCGGCTGATGGAGTTGTGACTGATTGGGTTATGTTCTCGTTATCAGCCACTAACGGAGTTGTGTCTGTAGTTTCAGATTGGGTCACGTTCTCTTGTTCAGCAACTGATGGAGTTGTGTCTGTAGTTTCCGATTGGGTCACGTTCTCTTGTTCAGTCACTGATGGAGTTGTGTCTGTAGTTTCAGATTGGGTCACGTTTTCTTGTTCAGTCACTGATGGAGTTGTGTCTGTAGTTTCCGATTGGGTCACGTTCTCTTGTTCAGTCACTGATGGAGTTGTGTCTGTAGTTTCAGATTGGGTCACGTTCTCTTGTTCAGTCACTGATGGAGTTGTGTCTGTAGTTTCCGATTGGGTCACGTTCTCTTGTTCAGTCACTGATGGAGTTGTGTCTGTAGTTTCAGATTGGGTCACGTTCTCTTGTTCAGTCACTGATGGAGTTGTGTCTGTAGTTTCCGATTGGGTCACGTTCTCTTGTTCAGTCACTGATGGAGTTGTGTCTGTAGTTTCCGACTGGGTCACGTTCTCTTGTTCAGTCACTGATGGAGTTGTGTCTGTAGTTTCAGATTGGGTCACGTTCTCTTGTTCAGCAACAGATGGAGTTGTGTCTGTAGTTTCAGATTGGGTCACGTTCTCTTGTTCAGCAACTGATGGAGTTGTGTCTGTAGTTACCGACTGGGTCACGTTCTCTTGTTCAGCAACAGATGGAGTTGTGTCTGTAGTTTCAGACTGGGTCACGTTCTCTTGTTCAGTAGCTGATGGAGTTGTGTCTGTAGTTTCCGATTGGGTCACGTTCTCTTGTTCAGTCACTGATGGAGTTGTGTCTGTAGTTTCCGATTGGGTCACGTTCTCTTGTTCAGCAACTGATGGAGTTGCGTCTGTAGTTTCCGATTGGGTCACGTTCTCTTGTTCAGCAACTAATGAAGTTGCGTCTGTAGTTTCCGATTGGGTCACGTTCTCTTGTTCAGCAACTGATGGAGTTGCGTCTGTAGTTTCCGATTGGGTCACGTTCTCTTGTTCAGCAACTAATGAAGTTGTGTCTGTAGTTTCCGATTGGGTCACGTTCTCTTGTTCAGCAACTGATGGAGTTGTGTCTGTAGTTTCTGATTGGGTCACGTTCTCTTGTTCAGCCACTAATGGGGTTGTGTCTGTAGTTTCCGACTGTGTCACGTTCTCTTGTTCAGCAACTGATGGAGTTGTGTCTGTAGTTTCCGATTGGGTCACGTTCTCTTGTTCAGCAACTAATGGAGTTGTGTCTGTAGTTTCCGACTGGGTCACGTTCTCTTGTTCAGCCGCTGATGGTGTCGTGTCTGATTGTGTTACATTTTTGTTGTCAGTCACTGATGGAGTTATGTCTGTAGTTTCCGGCTGGGTCACGTTCTCTTGTTTAGTCACTAAAGGAGTTGTGTCTGTAGTTTCCGATTGGGTCACGTTCTCTTGTTCAGCCACTAATGGAGTTATGTTTGTAGTTTCCGACTGGGTCACGTTCTCTTGTTCAGCCACTAATGGAGTTATGTTTGTAGTTTCCGACTGGGTCACGTTCTCTTGTTCAGCCGCTGATGGTGTCGTTTCTGTAGTTACCGATTGGGTCACGTTCTCTTGTTCAGCCGCTGATGGTGTCGTGTCTGTAGTTACCGATTGGGTCACGTTCTCTTGTTCAGCCGCTGATGGTGTCGTGTCTGTAGTTACCGATTGGGTCACGTTCTCTTGTTCAGCCGCTGATGGTGTCATGTCTGATTGTGTTACATTCTCGTTGTCAGCCACTGATGGAATTGTGTCTGTAGTTTCAGATTGCGTAACGTTCTCGCTTTCAGCGACTGGCGACGATGTGACTGATTGTGTTACAGTTTCATTATCAGCAACTGATGGCGTTTTGTTCGTTGTGTCAGATTGGGTCACCGTGTCGTTACCAGCGTTTGCGGTGGACTGACTCTCTGTGACTGTTTCAGTGACTGATGACGTTTCATTTGAATCAGACTGACTTGCTGTGACGTCAGCGGCGACTGGCGTGGAGTCGGATTGGGCTGACGTCACGCCATCTTTGTCTGTCTCAGTTGTTGTAGCAGCAACGTCAGACTGAGGTGTCGTGGTGTCAACTACTGTCGCCGTATTGTCACCGGGTGATTCCGCAGCTGTGGTAGCAGCAGCAATGGTCGTGGGTGTCGCAGTGTCAACAGTGGCCGACCCCGCAGTCGTCGATGTGTCAACGTTATCTGTCGCTGTCGTCGTGACACCAGTGACAGATTCTGTTGTCGTTGTCGTCGTTACACCAGTGACAGGTTCTGTTGTCACTGTCGTCGTGACACCAGTGACAGGTTCTGTCGTTGTCGTCGTGGCACCACTGACTGTCTCTTTCGTCGTGACACCAGTGACAGGTTCTGCTGTCGTTGTCGTTGTGACACCAGTGACAGGTTCTGCTGTCACTGTCTGTGACGAAGTTAGCGTCGCCACTGGCTGCGCACCGGCTGTCGTTACCTGTGCGGGGCCAGACGGTGTCGTTGTGTCACCATAGAGTGGCTGCGATGTCGTCGTTCGTACGTCTGTAGTTGTCGTTGTGACAGAAATGTCACTGTCGGGAGACGTCTGGTCATCATGTTTTCTTGACGTCGAGTTGTCCCCTTCTGGCGGCTTCGAAGGAATTGTCGTTGTCTCACCTGGTTCCGCGGCTGTGCTTCCAGTGTCGCCCCCTGGTGTTTCATTGGCGACTGAACCACCTGGCGGAGTGGAGATGGACACAGACGTTATGTCCGTTGTTGGCGTAGTTGTCGCCGTGACGTCTCCGTCGATGTGTTTGCTTGTCCGTGTTGTCGTGGTTGTCGTTTCGTCGCGTGGAGCGTACGGTACTTGTGTGGTAGTTGGCGAGCGACAATTACGTTTCCGCCAACGCCTCTCCCACTTGTACGGGTCGTAGTCGTAGCCGTATTTCTTTGCGCGTTCCTCCGGGCTTCGGTTCCACCAGCCTCGGGCGGTGGTGCCGCCCGTGCAGTCAAACAGTCCGACCATGCCGTTCCAGCCGCGAAGACACTGTCGCAATACCTTGCGGTAGGCCGACTTGACGGATCCGTTAATCTCGACCTCGTAGTAACCCGGCGCCCACGACCAGCTACACCGCTTCCGGGGTGGCGCTATGAGCATGCGCATATTGTAGTCTGAAGTGCTGGTGACTTGGTAAGTTCTGTCTCCGTCGCAGCAATATCTTTCGGCTATGCTGTGGTACCTGCGTCGTGGGAAAACGCGACTATAAATGGCAAAGTAAATACTTATTGTCGGAGCTGATGTGTGTAGCTGACGACAGGGCGGTGCGGGATGAAAGTTATACCCAGAGGGGACGTGGAAGGACCGTTGGTAAACTGGAAAGAGACAACGAACAAGGACAATATAGGGGTGAAGACGACCAGGAGAGAACTATCAACGTATACAGGTATATATATGGTGCCAGTGAAGAGAATAATTACGTAAAGTCAATAGGCAGAATGGTGCCAGGTGAAAATAATAACTACGTAAAGTCAATAGGCAGAATGGTGCCAGGTGAAAATAATAACTACGTAAAGTCAATAGGCAGAATGGTGCCAGGTGAAAAGAATAACTACGTAAAGTCAATAGGCAGAATGGTGCCAGGTGAAAATAATAACTACGTAAATTCAATAGGCAGAATGGTGCCAGGTGAAAATAATAACTACGTAAAGTCAATAGGCAGAATGGCGACAGGTGAAAAGAATAATTACGTAAAGTCAATAGGCAGAATGGTGCCAGGTGAAAAGAATAACTACGTAAAGTCAATAGGCAGAATGGTGCCAGGTGAAAAGAATAACTACGTAAAGTCAATAGGCAGAATGGTGCCAGGTGAAAAGAATAATTACGTAAAGTCAATAGGCAGAACGTTGCCAGGTGAAAAAAATAACTACGTAAAGTCAATAGGCAGAATGGTGCCAGGTGAAAAGAATAACTACGTAAAGTCAATAGGCAGAATGGTGCCAGGTGAAAAGAATAACTACGTAAAGTCAATAGGCAGAATAGTGCCAGTGAAAAGAATAATTACGTAAAATCAATAGGCAGAATGGCGCCAGGTGAAAATAATATTTACCTAAAGTCAATAGGCAGAATGGTGCCAGATGAAAAGAATAACTACGTAAAGTCAATAGGCAGAATGGTGCCAGGTGAAAATAATAACTACGTAAAGTCAATAGGCAGAATGGTGCCAGGTGAAAAGAATAATTACGTAAAGTCAATAGGCAGAACGTTGCCAGGTGAAAAAAATAACTACGTAAAGTCAATAGGCAGAATGGTGCCAGGTGAAAATAATAACTACGTAAAGTCAATAGGCAGAATGGTGCCAGGTGAAAAGAATAATTACGTAAAGTTAATAGGCAGAATGGCGCCAGGTGAAAATAATATTTACCTAAAATCAATAGGCAGAATGGTGCCAGGTGAAAAGAATAACTACGTAAAGTCATATTCAGAACGGTGCAAGGTGAAAATAATAACTACGTAAAGTCAATAGGCAGAACGGCGCCAGGTGAAAAGAATAACTACGTAAAGTCAACAAGCAGAATGGTGCCAGGTGAAAAGAATAACTACGTAAAGTCAACAGGCAGAAAGGTGCCAGGTGAAAAGAATAACTACGTAAAGTCAATAGGCAGAATGGTGCCAGGTGAAAAGAATAACTACGTAAAGTCAATAGGCAGAATGGTGCCAGGTGAAAAGAATAACTACGTAAAATCAATAGGCAGAATGGTGCCAGGTGAAAATAATAACTACGTAAAGTTAATAGGCAGAATGGCGCCAGGTGAAAAGAATAATTACGTAAAGTCAATAGGCAGAATAGTGCCAGGTGAAAAGAATATTTACGTAAAATCTTGAAGCACAGTGGTTTCAGGTGAACATAATAATTACGTAAAGTCAATAAGCAGAATGGTGCCAGTTAAAATAATAATTACGTAAATTCAATAAGCAAAATGGTGCCAGTTGAAAATAATAATTACGTAAAGTCAATAGGCAGAATGGTGCCAGTGAAAAGAATAATTACGTAAAGCCAATAAGCAGAATGGTGCCAGTGAAAATAATAATTACGTAAAGTCAATAGGCAGAATGGTGCCAGGTGAAAAGAATAACTACGTAAAGTCAATAGGCAGAATGGTGCCAGGTGAAAATAATAACTACGTAAAATCAAGAAGCACAGTGGTTTCATGCGAACATAATAATTACGTAAAGTTAATAAGCAAAATGGTGCCAGGTAAAATAATAATTACGTAAATTCAATAAGCAAAATGGTGGCAATGAAAAGAATAATTACGTAAAGCCAATAAGCAAAATGGTGCCAGGTGAAAAGAATAATTACGTAAATTCAATAACCAGAATGGTGACAAGAATAATTACCTATTGGATACAAGATGTAAACTATAGTAATGTAATATGTAAACTACATACTATAGAACGTTACATTTACAGTGTAGCATCATTGGTAAATAGCGCAACATACGTTGGCAATTGAGTTACGAAGGACTATGTTCTGGCGGAAGCAATGTTACTATTCTAAGGGCAGTTCTCGCTGTGTACACTGCCTCTTGTGAATTTAACGCTGAATGCGTGCGCGCATTACCTGAACTTGCAAATTGATTCTTCATGTATGATAATCAACTTGACCTCGGTGGCAATATCCCGATTGACGACATTTCCGTCGATGACGTCACCAGGACACT
>JAODUO010000183.1:372500-377500 GCA_025642075.2 Ridgeia piscesae
GCACAACACTTTGACGTCTGATGTTTCAATTGGCCCACAACACCGTCCAGCCGTCTTTTCGCTACGGGACACGCACGGCTCTGGCGGACATTCTCTCACGTTCACATTCGTCAAGACCGCACCATCCAAAGTGACGTTGCAGCCGGGCGGAAGTGTAACATCAAATGGCGTCGGCGTGACGTCACACGTGTCCACCGCGTTTTCTATGAACACATACGAGAACATATGAAAACATATGAAAACACGTGAAAACATATGAAAAGTTATGAATACATCGCGTTCTTAACGGTATGCGTGATTGCGAAACTTCCATGGATATTCACGAATGACTGGCTTAAAGGTTATATGACGTTTACAAACTTATAGCTCAATATGTGGTCAAGCATTCGATAACACATTTGTTGAATAGGATTTAGGACCGAGAGACGAATGTGTTTTAGTATTCAAACAAAACCTCGAATGTACAATAACATTCAAGGGATTGATTTATTATCATTATTGAAGAAATACGTTTAAATTATCAATGATAACGGTTGTACTACCTTTCACTTGAAGATAAGCGATTTTGGAGAACTTTTTGGCGAATTTTGAGGATGCTCTGCAGCGATAAAGTCCAATATTTTCTGAGGAAGCTGACTTGATCTGAAGCGTCTTCCCCATCTTGTCCTCCAAGATGCTGCCGTCCTTAAACCTGCACAAGAAACAATCAAGGTGAATTGCCAAGGCATTGACGCATTGTGAAAAAATTTAAGTTACCTGGTTCTATACAGTATGTACACAATTTGTGTGTGGGTGGGTGTGTGTGCGTGTGCGTGTGCGTACGCGTGCGAGTGCGTGTGTGTGTCTGTGTCTCTGTGTGTGAGAGTGTATATACGTGCGTGCGTGTGTGCGAGTCTTTGTGTATGCATATGTGCGTGCGTGTGCATGTGCGTGTGTGTTTGTGAGTTCGTGCGTGCGTTCATGCCTATGCGTAACATAATATGTAAAACAACTACTACATTTTAAACATTGCCTACGAGACAAACGTTTTATAACGTTTTATTAATACCAATATGATGTAGTATGCTATACATTTTATTTAATGACCTACGTGGACACATGACGACGTCCGTTGAGGTTTACCTACTGACCATTCGTATTTGTCCGGCAGTGGGACGCCTGTTGCGTGACAGTGAAATGTCACCGTGTCCCCCACGAACACCGTAGCATCTTGTGGCTCACTCAGAAACTTCGGCGACACTGAAACGTGTCACCGAACGTTAGTTAACGTGACATTTTGTTCTCAGAGAAACGTGACGTCAGACTGGCTAACTGTTCCATGGAACGGCACGCTGACTTCTCAATGAAGCATCCTCGCTGCAATTTATTGTTCTACACACATATCCACTACTGTCTAGAGCCCGGTAGTAGAGTGAAGGACCAATGTCGAGGTTCGATGCGCCGTTCGATGCGGCAGGGTCAGTGTCTCCTGACTAGGAGCTCGCTGCTCCCTATTCTAGTCACTCCGCCACTGCATTCAATAAATGACTCAAGAAAGTCATCGACACCTGTTCAGCGGATAATAACTTTCTTTTTGTGGAAATAGTAACATATTTACATTTACAACGTTACCACAAGGTTCAAAACTGGTCAACGTGTGGTGTGATGGATCGGTAGGTATAGGACGTGTGGTGCAACAGTGACGTGTGGAGAAACAGGACGTATGGAGCAACATTACGTGTGGAGCAACATGACACACGGAGCAGCATGACATGTGGAGCAACATGACGCGTGGAGCAACATTCCGTATGGAGCACCATGACATGTGGAGCAACATGACGTGTTGAGCAACAGGACGTGTGGAGCAACGGGGCATGTGGAGCAGCAGGATGTGTGGAGCAAAATGACATGTGGTGCAACAGTGACGTTTGGAGGAACAGGACGAGTGGAGCAACAGTGACATTTGGAGCAACAGGACGTGTGGAGCAACAGTTTCGTGTGGAGCAAAAGTACGAGTGGAGCAACATTGACATGTGGAACAGCAGGACATATGGAGCAACAGCATGGTGGACAACAATATGTGTGACGTTTGCCTTCCAAAGTAACAAATTCCGAAGGAAGAACAAATTAATATGTTCAGCATTCAAACAATAATAATTTATGCTGACGCCGTTTTCTCACGCACTGTGTATTTCCTTCCAAACGTCACCATAAACACAAATGTTGTAAATGATACTGTCAATACATTTAGTAAATGTTCTTATCAAAACGGCAAATGTTTGAAAATGCCACATGACAAAATGGTAAGTATCATTAAAACACCCGAAAACGTATTGTATTGTCTATAAACCTACCCTTCTTAATCATGTCCACGTTGACGTCACCAGTACTAGACACCTGGTACTGCGCTTTGTCCGTCAGATAGTCATCGTGTAGGAAAATCAACTTTGTCGATTTTCGACACAGGCCGGTGATACTACAAGAATCAAACTTTCGTAGCGTAATTAAGTGGAACGAGAAAGAGAGACAACTGTTTTGAAGGATGTTTAGAAAACGTAAACTCTTTATAAAGTACGCATTTTTTATTTCATCATGTTAGCATCATTGTTTCATACAATTCCAAGGCTATATTTCATTGTAAATTTGTTTTATTAATCAATTGTAACTCAGATAATATATCTAAATAATAATTCCGCATACGTGAAGTTTTTAGTTTGAGTTCCGCCTACTCAAAGGGGTTCACATAAACACAGTTATATGTCTGCGTGGGAAAGTGTCATATTTGTGTACAGTACATATCGAATATGTATCAGCTGCTAATGGATCCTTTAAAGTTACCGTATCTCTGAACATTATTATTTGCCCATCGTAATGTTTTAAGGGGTCCTTTAGGTATTTGTAGAATAAAGTCGGTGGTTAAATGTTGGTTATCAGAGGTGAAACTATAAGTGAGTTAACACAATCTAACAACTTGCAGCTGCAATCTTTCAAACAGTTCATTTGTCCGTGATTACGGTTCTTTGACTAACCGTTACATTTATTAAACTCTACTAGGCATTTGTTTCAATCGTAAATGAAGTGTTTCAGTTTTCAGCGGCAGGTCACGTGACAAACCTGAATCGTCCAGTGCGGTCAGTTGTTGCGTGGGGCGACCACTCACGGCCAACGACGTACACGTGGACGTCGTCCAGTGGAAGTGTCGTCGTATTGTAGACGTACACCACGCGACCTCTGATAGGGCCGTTGGAGTTGCATTCGCAGACGGAGCAGTCAGCACTTAGACGACCGCCGCCAGGGCAAGATTTGGAGCAATCTGTGAATATGGCACACTTTCTGTATTGGTTGGAGCAATCTGTGAATATGGTACACTTTCTATATTGGTTGGAGCAATCCGTGAATATGGTACACTTTCTATATTGGTTGGAGCAATCTGTGAATACGGTACACTTTCTATATTGGTTGGAGCAATCTGTGAATATGGTACACTTTCTATATTGGTTGGAGCAATCTGTGAATATGGTACACTTTCTATATTGGTTGGAGCAATCTGTGAATACGGTACACTTTCTATATTGGTTGGAGCAATCTGTGAATATGGTACACTTTCTATATTGGATGGAGCAATTTGTGAATGCGGTACACTTTCTATATTGGTTGGTTCAATCTGTGAATACGGTACACTTTCTATATTGGTTGGAACAATCTGTGAATATGGTACACTTTCTATATTGGTTGGAGCAATCTGTGAATATGGTACACTTTCTACATTGGTTGGAGCAATCTGTGAATATGGTACACTTTCTATACTGGTTGGAGCAATCTGTGAATATGGTACACTTTCTATATTGGTTGGTTCAATCTGTGAATATGGTACACTTTCTATATTGGTTGGAGCAATCTGTGAATACGGTACACTTTCTATATTGGTTGGAGCAATCTGTGAATATGGTACACTTTCTATACTGGTTGGAGCAATCTGTGAATATGGTACACTTTCTATATTGGTTGGTTCAATCTGTGAATATGGTACACTTTCTATATTGGTTGGAGCAATCTGTGAATATGGTACACTTTCTATATTGGTTGGAGCAATCTGTGAATATGGTACACTTTCTATATTGGTTGGTACAATCTGTGAATATGGTACACTTTCTATATTGGTTGGTGCAATATGTGAATATGGTACACTTTCTATATTGGTTGGGGCAATCTGTGAATATGGTACACTTTCTATATTGGTTGGGGCAATCTGTGAATATGGTACACTTTCTATATTGGTTGGGGCAATCTGTGAATATGGTACACTTTCTATATTGGTTGGTGCAATCTGTGAATATGGTACACTTTATCATTTTGGTTTATTTATTTAATTTTATTCAATACTCTCCATTGAAAGAGACTCTAATAATAATAGTAATAATAATAATAATAATAATAAAATAATAACATTAATAATTACTTTTTCTACTGAACAGCACAAACAAATTACAGTTTCCAACATAGTATATGGTAATAGCATTAACGAATTAACAAGAACTGTGAAACTAAACGTTTAGTTTAAAAATCACAATGATAATTGCATCACAGGTAATATCGATATATTTCATAACTGACAAGAGACTAATTGTGACATGTACTTGTTCAGATGGTTTGTAATGTTTTTAGTGAAAACAGTATTACATAGTTTTCGTAGATAAGGCTAGTTTACCAAAGTTTGCATGGCTACGACTCCGTATTTGACAACGTACGACAGAAAACCCTTATATCTACATTAAACTAATAAAATATCAAAAGTAGACATGTTTGTCACGTTACAACAACGCTGCCCACGTGGCCACATACAACAGATGGTGCTGCCATCGGGTGGATAATAAACGAACACAAACTAATTCATCAGACTCACCAGGACACTTCCAGGTGGCGCAGTCATCCCTCTCCGTTGACTTGCCGATGCAGTTTCGTCCTCCGTTCAATGGTTCCGGGTCGCTGCACTTTCGGGTCCTCCACTTGGTCCCCTTGCC
>JAODUO010000183.1:380000-392500 GCA_025642075.2 Ridgeia piscesae
GAAATATGTCACTGCATCGCAAAAGGTTTTGGCCTCAGTGTGTGACGTCGAATTTGGTCTGTTCTACCTCACAACATCATAGTACAACTGGGGGGCTGGTGATTACGGTATCTGATCGCAGTACAATTGGGGGTTGGTGATTACGGTAACTGTCACATGCAAGACCAAGAGGATGTGATTGTCATTCATTCCTAACTCTATGTGGCTTCTCAGTGGCAACTATCTCTGATTTGTCCTTAAGAAAATTGTTGTGAAATCCTTTATCTGCTGTATTTAATATTGACGATGCATATTACAAATATTCTTTATAAATGTTGCGATTTAGACAGTGTTAACAATGTATTTTGCTTACTACTTTATTTATGTATAATATTTATTAGTGCACTTGAAACGAATTTCCCTTCCTTCCGGAACTTTTATTGCGTTTGTATTGTATTGCATTGCACCGCATGGCACCGCATGGCACCGCATGGCACCGCATGGCACCGCATGGCACCGCATGGCACCGCACGGCACCGCACGGCACGGCACGGCACGGCACGGCACGGCACGGCACGGCACGGCACGGCACGGCACGGCACGGCACGGCACGGCACGGCACGGCACGGCACGGCACGGCACGGCACGGCACCGCACGGCACCGCACGGCACGGCACGGCACCGCACGGCACCGCACGGCACGGCACGGCACGGCACGGCACGGCACGGCACGGCACGGTACGGTACGGTACGGCACGGCACGGCACGGCACGGCACGGCACGGCACGGCACGGCACGGCACGGCACGGCACGGCACGGCACGGCACGGCACGGCACGGCACGGCACGGCACGGTACGGCACGGCACGGCACGGCACGGCGTGTGTGTGTGTGTGTGTGTAGTGTGTGTGTGTGTGAGTGTGTGTGTGTGTGTGAGTGTGTGTGTGTGTGTGGTGTGTGTGAGTGTGTGTGTGTTTGTGTGTGTGTGTATGTGTGAGTGTGTGAGTTGTGTGTGTGAGTTGTGTGTGTGTGTGTGTGTGTGTGTGTGGTGTGTGTGTGTGTATGTGTGTGTGTGTGTGTATGTGTAGTGTGTGAGTGTGTGAGTGTGTGAGTGTGTGTGTGTGTGAGTGTGTGTGTGTGTGTGTGTGATGTGTGTGTGTGTTGTGAGTGTGTGTGTGTTGTGAGTGTGTGTGTGTGTGTGATGTGTGTGTGTGTGTGTGTGTGTGTGTGTGTGTGTGTGTGTGTGTGTGTGTGTGTGTGTGTGTGTGTGTGTGTGAGTGTGTGTGTGTGTTTGTGTGTGTGTGTATATGTGAGTGTGTGAGTATGTGTGTGTGTGTGTGTGTGTGTGTGTGTGTGTGTGTGTGTGTGTGTGTGTGTGTGTGTGTGTGTGTGTGTGTGTGTGTGTGTGTGTGTGTGTGTGTGTGTGTGTGTGTGTGTGTGTGTGTGTGTGTGTGTGTGTGTGTGTGTGTGTGTGTGTGTGTGTTCCTCCAGAATCCACGAGGTGATCACGTGACGGTGTCACCTACTGAGCCATGTTACACTGGAGCCCAGCGGATCACAAAACAACAAGTCAGCAATTGTCATCACTACATCAAATGCATCGCCAATTGTCACAATTACACTAAACATATCACCTGTTGTCACAGTTATATTAAATGCATCGCCATCTCGTAGATATTTTGTGGACATAAGAAAGACAAAAATCCCCAATGACAGCGTCCCAATGCCCACTCCCAATATTATCTTACCGGGCGTCTCCACAAAACACACCGGATACTTCGCGCTAAACAACTCGAGTCGGGCCGAGGTACGCCAGTAAGACGTTCCGAGGTACGCCAGTAAGACATTCCGAGGTACCCCAGTAACATGTTCCGAGGTACGCCAGTAAGACGTTCCGAGGTACGCCAGTAAGACGTTCCGATTTAGCCCAGTAAGACGTTCCGAGGTACGCAAGTAAGATGTTCCGAGGTAAGCCAGTAAGACGTTCCGAAGTACCCCCGTAAGACGTTACGAGGTACGCCAGTAAGACGTTCCGAGGTACGCCAGTAAGACGTTCCGAGGTACGCCAGTAAGACATTCCGAGGTACGCCAGTAAGACGTTCCGAGGTACGTCAGTAAGACATTCCTAGGTACGCCAGTAAGACGTTACGAGGTACGCCAGTAAGACATTCCGAGGTACGCCAGTAAGACATTCCGAAGTACGCCAGTAAGACATTCCGAGGTACGCCTGTAAGACATTCCAGGTACGCCAGTAAGACGTTCCGAGGTATGCCAGTAAGGCATTCCGAGGTACGCCAGTAAGACATTCCGAGGTACGCCAATAAGACATTCAAGGTATGCCAGTAAGGCATTCCGAGGTACGTCAGTAAGACATTCCTAGTTACGCCAGTAAGACATTCCGAGGTACGTCAGTAAGACATTCCGAGGTACGCCTGTAAGACATTCCAGGTACGCCAGTGAGACATTCCGAGGTACGCCAGTAAGACATTCCGAGGTACGCCAGTAAGACGTTCCGAGGTACGCCAGTAAGACATTCCGAGGTACGCCTGTAAGACATTCCGAGGTACGCCTGTAAGACATTCCAGGTACGCCAGTAAGACGTTCCGAGGTACGCCTGTAAGACATTCCAGGTACGCCTGTAAGACATTCCAGGTACGCCTGTAAGACATTCCAGGTACGCCAGTAAGACATTCCGAGGTACGCCTGTAAGACATTCCGAGGTACGCCTGTAAGACATTCCAGGTACGCCTGTAAGACATTCCAGGTACGCCAGTAAGACGTTCCGAGGTACGCCAGTAAGACATTCCGAGGTACGCCTGTAAGACATTCCGAGGTACGCCTGTAAGACATTCCAGGTACGCCAGTAAGACATTCCGAGGTACGCCTGTAAGACATTCCGAGGTATGCCAGTAAGACATTCCGAGGTACGCCAGTAAGACATTCCGAGGTACGCCAGTAAGACATTCCGAGGTACGTCAGTAAGACATTCCTAGTTACGCCAGTGAGACATTCCGAGGTACGCCAGTAAGACATTCCGAGGTACGCCAGTAAGACATTCCGAGGTACGCCAGTAAGACGTTCCGAGGTACGCCAGTAAGACATTCCGAGGTACGCCTGTAAGACGTTCCGAGGTACGCCAGTAAGACATTCCGAGGTACGCCAGTAAGACATTCCGAGGTACGTCAGTAAGACATTCCTAGTTACGCCAGTGAGACATTCAGAGGTACGCCAGTAAGACATTCCGAGGTACGCCAGTAAGACATTCCGAGGTACGCCAATAAGACATTCAAGGTATGCCAGTAAGGCATTCCGAGGTATGCCAGTAAGACATTCCGAGGTACGCCAGTAAGACATTCCGAGGTACGTCAGTAAGACATTCCGAGTTACGCCAGTGAGACATTCCGAGGTACGCCAGTAAGACATTCCGAGGTACGCCAGTAAGACATTCCGAGGTACGCCAGTAAGACATTCCGAGGTACGCCAGTAAGACATTCCGAGGTACGCCAGTGAGACATTCCGAGGTAAGCCAGTGAGACATTCCGAAGTACGCCAGTAAGACATTCCGAGGTACGCCAGTAAGACATTCCGAGGTACGTCAGTAAGACATTCCTAGTTACGCCAGTGAGACATTCCGAGGTACGCCAGTAAGACATTCCGAGGTACGCCAGTAAGACATTCCGAGGTACGTCAGTAAGACGTTCCGAGGTACGCCAGTAAGACATTCCGAGGTACGCCTGTAAGACATTCCAGGTACGCCAGTAAGACATTCCGAGGTACGCCAGTAAGACATTCCTAGGTACGCCAGTAAGACATTCCGAGGTACGCCAGTAAGACATTCCGAGGTACGCCAGTGAGACATTCCGAAGTACGCCAGTAAGACATTCCGAGGTACGCCAGTAAGACATTCCGAGGTACGCCAGTGAGACATTCCGAGGTACGCCAGTAAGACATTCCGAGGTACGCCAGTAAGACATTCCGAGGTACGCCAGTGAGACATTCCGAGGTACGTCAGTGAGACATTCCGAGGTACGCCAGTAAGACATTCCGAGGTACGCCAGTAAGACATTCCGAGGTACGTCAGTGAGACGCAGCCTGTGAAATGGACTTGTGGGACGCACCCGGCCGTTGACATCTAGGGCCGACCTCGATTGATCTACGCGAGTAACCAGAGTAACCCAAGTACCAATCAAACAACCAATGTCAGTTGCTCACGTGACCCTTCTTTAATAGATAAACAAGGTCAACCTTCAAGGCCGATAGCCGAGGCAATCGCGGTCATTAGCAGTGAGAGCCAATGGGGGAACGTAAGCCCCTACTACACCAGACGTTATTTAAACATTACACAACAAAATCATTTAAATAAGCATTAAAGTCACCACATTCTACGAATTATAATTTAAGATCAGGAAGATGGACATAACAATTTACACACTGAACAACTGATTACTTTGTTTTATTTATTTACACGTACAAGGGGTTTATGTCCGTGGTCACGATCATCGCTGTTCAGTTGGATTACTCTCGTGGTACTGCGTGCGCAGCGTAAACCGGATACCACGTTATGGTTACGCGAGTAACCCGAGTAACCCGAGTAGGCCAATCGAAGTCGGCCATTGATACGTCGTGGGTGGCTTCAACGTCGCAACTCAGAAGCCCCGCGGTCTCGACCCAGTGGAAGATTAACTACCCCAGCACTGTGCAATTTCCTTTTGCCTCACCTTTGCCCGCATAGTCAGTGACCCGTGGCGACAGAGTCACTGAACCGTGGCGACAGAGTCACTGAACCGTGGCGACAGAGGTAGTGGTGCCGCAGTGCCGATACACTAAAAGGTAAAGGTATGTTGTTATAATATAACAACTTACCTGGATACTGCGCTATATTATTGCGCAGTATCCAGTCCTCAGCAATACTCAAACCGCTTCACTTTCCTTCCCTGGCAGATCTGTTCAGTCAGACACCATCTCGGCTTCTCTGGGAAGCATCCAGCCATATGCTACAA
The DNA here is from genome assembly GCA_025642075.2 of Ridgeia piscesae. Classification (NCBI taxonomy): domain Eukaryota; kingdom Metazoa; phylum Annelida; class Polychaeta; order Sabellida; family Siboglinidae; genus Ridgeia; species Ridgeia piscesae. The sequence continues at coordinate 384,979 of JAODUO010000183.1, forward strand.
TTAATGCGCGAAGGCTGCTTGTACATGTATATATCCACCACTGTCTATTGCCAGTTACTCAGTTATACAGCTGAATGAATTGGAGCAATGTAGAGTGAAAAAACGTGCCCAATGTTTTAACACTGCAGCCCAGGATTCGAACCCTTGTCCTCTTAGTAAAGAGTCAGAAGTTCTACCCATGAGCCACTGCGCTCTACGGCACTATATGACGTTTATCCCTGTACGACAAACACCCCGTAGCCTTTGCTTACCATATCATCAATGCTGGGGACGTGACACTCAGCGGCCCCGACATGTTTATGACAATGGGAGTCACGAAAGGGCAGCACTATAAATAAACATTGTCTATACACAGCGAGGCGCACTGCATCGTCTTAAAATCATAATTCCATATTCCCATAACTAATGATGAAATGAGAAATATCACATATCAAGTTTGAAGGATGTATCTGCTGTAGATTTAGTCAAATCTTCGGCACGGAGTTTATGCTTTTGTCTCCCGTCCATAAAGGATGTTCTGTCGTTTAAAGTCAAGAGGATGAAAAAAGTAATTTTATGCGATCGTGACTGACATTCTATGAGAAAGCGTTGTGCAACGACTTCCGGTTCGAATCAATAAGGAAGTTCCATGTGCAGTTGGAACTATTTATTACTTATTGCGTCGGATAATATTCCAAACTTCGCATTTACCGTCGTTTCTCCTGACAGACAGTGAGCGGACACCTTTCTTCTGTAGTCATCATTTACGTCACAATAAACCCTTCTCTGTATTATATCAACGAGCAAAATGCTACCTGTTGTTTGTACTACAGACAGTGTGTCTATGTTCTCGGTCTATTCGTCCATCTTCCAGCTCTGTCACGAGCACGTGTGCGACAAACCAGATTGATGCATGATTTAACAAGAGTTAGCATGGTTGCCACCTAGAAAGTTAACTCTAGATGGCAGGTGGACAAGGAAGCACTTTGGTTTACCGTGACCTATCTAAGTGTATCCCTCCCTTCTGATGTGTATGTCGATGGTAAATATAATTCTTAACAGTAACATTAACATCCACACAATTAGCTGATAATACGTTCCAAATTCCAATCTTTGTGAGAATTGTCTAATATCTAGTACACTGCTCCTTTGCTAATGTAACTTCATGTCCTCTATTTTTTCTATCTTTCTTAATGGAAAAAAACTCTATCAATATTTCATGACCCTTAACTATGTTAAACACTTCTATCTGATAGCCTCTCAATCTCCTGTTCTCTAGTGTTGTTAAACCACATTACCTTCTTTTCATATCTAATATCCCTCAATTGCGGCAGCATAGTGGTTGCAATAGTTCAACGCAGTTTATACTACACTGTCTAGTAATTATACTACACTGTCTAGTAATTATATTACACTGTCTAGTAATTATACTACTCTGTCTAGTAATTATACTACACTGTCTAGTAATTATACTACACTGTCTAGTAATTATACTACACTGTCTAGTAATTATACTACACTGTCTAGTAATTTTATTACACTGTCTAGTAATTATACTACACTGTCTAGTAATTATACTACACCCGTTTTTAAGTTTTAAATTATACTACACTGTCTAGTAATTATACTACACTGTCTAGTAATTATGCTACACTGTCTAGTAATTATACTACACTGTCTAGTAATTATGCTACACTGTCTAGTAATTACACTACACTGTCTAGTAATTATGCTACACTGTCTAGTAATTACACTACACTGTCTAGTAATTATACTAACTGTCTTAAAATAATTATCTACCTGTCTAGTAATTATACTACACTGTCTAGTAATTATACTACACTGTCTAGTAATTAACTACACTGTCTAGTAATTATGCTACACTGTCTAGTAATTATACTACACTGTCTAGTAATTATGCTACACCGTCTAGAAAATTTTACTTTCAATGTTTTAATTTCCCACCCCTGTTGTAATTATAATTTCACTGGGGTTTTAAATTTTACTACTCTGTCTAGTAATTATACTTTCACTGTCTAGTAATTATACTACACTGTCTGTAATTAATTTTCAAAATGTCTATAAAATTTACCACACTGTCTTTGTAATTTACTACTCGTTAGTAATTTACCTAACGTCTAGTAATTATACTTTCACCGTCTAGTAATTATACTACTCCCGTCTAGTAATTATACTACACTGTCTAGTAATTATACTACACTGTCTAGTAATTATACTACACTGTCTAGTAATTATACTACACTGTCTAGTAATTATACTACACTGTCTAGTAATTATACTACACTGTCTAGTAATTATACTACACTGTCTAGTAATTATGCTACACTGTCTAGTAATTATACTACACTGTCTTTTTGTAATTTTAATTAAATACACTGTCTAGTAATTATGCTACACTGTCTAGTAATTACACTACACTGTCTAGTAATTATACTAACTGTCTAGTAATTATACTACACTGTCTAGTAATTATACTACACTGTCTAGTAATTATACTACACTGTCTAGTAATTATACTACACTGTCTAGTAATTATACTACACTGTCTAGTAATTATACTACACTGTCTAGTAATTATACTACACTGTCTAGTAATTATGCTACACTGTCTAGTAATTATACTACACTGTCTAGTAATTATACTACTCTGTCTAGTTTTTAATTTTAATTAAATACACTGTCTAGTAATTATACTACACTGTCTAGTAATTATACTACACTGTCTAGTAATTATGCTACACTGTCTAGTAATTACACTACACTGTCTAGTAAACTACACTGTCTAGTAATTACGCTACACTGTCTAGTAATTATGCTATACTGTCTAGTAATTATACTACACTGTCTAGTAATTATACTACACTGTCTAGTAATTATACTACACTGTCTAGTAATTATGCTACACTGTCTAGTAATTATACTCCACTGTCTAGTAATTATGCTACACTGTCTAGTAATTATACTACACTGTCTAGTAATTATCTATCTGTCTAGTAATTATACTACACTGTCTAGTAATTATACTAACTGTCTAGTAATTATACTACACTGTCTAGTAATTAACTACACTGTCTAGTAATTTTATTTCACTGTCTAGTAATTATACTACACTGTCTAGTAATTAACTACACTGTCTAGTAAATTACACCTTTTCACTACACTGTCTAGTAATTATGCTACACTGTCTAGTAATTACACTACACTGTCTAGTAATTATGCTACACTGTCTAGTAATTACTACTACACTGTCTAGTAATTATGCTACACTGTCTAGTAATTACACTACACTGTCTAGTAATTATGCTACACTGTCTAGTAATTACACTACACTGTCTAGTAATTATGCTACACTGTCTAGTAATTACACTACACTGTCTAGTAATTATGCTACACTGTCTAGTAATTACACTACACTGTCTAGTAATTATACTACACTGTCTAGTAATTATACTACACTGTCTAGTAATTATACTACACTGTCTAGTAATTATACTACACTGTCTAGTAATTATACTACACTGTCTAGTAATTATACTACACTGTCTAGTAATTATACTACACTGTCTAGTAATTATACTACACTGTCTAGTAATTATACTACACTGTCTAGTAATTATACTACACTGTCTAGTAATTATACTACACTGTCTAGTAATTATACTACACTGTCTAGTAATTATACTACACTGTCTAGTAATTACACTACACTGTCTAGTAATTATACTACACTGTCTAGTAATTATTGTATTCAGTTGCTAAATTTGTTGCCTCATACCAGGATAAAATGTTAAAACCCCCTTTTGCCCGTTATGTAAAAATTTTTTTTGAAAAATTTCCCCCCCAAAAGGGAAGGGTTTTTTTGAGAGCACAAGTGCATTCATGCGTATCGGCAAACGGCGTTGCCACAAGACTGACATTTCCACAAAGCCGTAGAAATGCCGCCAACGCCCAATGCATACAAAGAAACACCCCATATGACAACAACTTTTTCCGTGCGTGTTTGCGCTAAATATCTGGAATTCGTTGCGACCGACCGAGTTTTTAAATTACCTTCCTGAACGTATCATGTAATAAATCTGTTTATGTGTGTTCTTTCGCCAACCCTGACAAGCGAACAATACAGTTCATCATCCAGTTCTGATATCGCAGTCGCAGTCAGTGCACCGGATCAGTTGTTGTACTCGGGGATCATTCCGTAACAGGTTTTCTCAGCATGGATGTAGTAATTTTACATTAAGAAATCATCATTCTCCAGAACTGGATATATACCAAGTCAGTGTTAGGTGTCAAGGCCAGCAAAATAAACACGTCGGACCTGTGTTAACACAGCCGTCGTCTCTATCTACGAAATAAGACTATGTCTAACCGCAGGCCAATATCTCAAGTCCAGTCCGTCCTTATTCGTCCTTTAATCCATCCACTAATCCGTCCGTCCGTCCGTCCGTCCGTCCGTCCGTCCGTCCGTCCGTCCGTCCGTCCGTCCGTCCGTCCGTCCGTCCGTCCGTCCGTCCGTCCGTCCGTCCGTCCGTCCGTCCGTCCGTCCGTCCGTCCGTCCGTCCGTCCGTCCGTCCGTCCGTCGTCCGTCCGTCCGTCCGTCCGTCCGTCCGTCCGTCCGTCCGTCCGTCCGTCCGTCCGTCGTCGTCCGTCCGTCCGTCTCAAGGCCAGTAAATAACCGTCCGTACCCTGTGTAATCAGTCCGTCGTCGTCGTCTACGTACGCCCGTCCGTCCAACCGTCCGTCGTCTCAGTCGTCGTCGTCCCGTCAGTCTCCGTCGGGGTTCGTCCGTCCTATACTCCGTTGTTCGTCCGTCGTACGTTCCTCCGTCGCATCTGTCCTGTCGTCGTCACGTCCGTCCTGTCCGTCCGTCGTCAGTGCGTCAGTCCGATAAACGACCGACTGCGGCAGTCCGTCGGTCGTCGTCGTCCGTCTCCGTCGTCCGTCCGTCCGTCCGTCCGTCCGTCCGTTCGTCCGTCCGTCCGTCCGTCCGTCCGTCCGTCCGTCCGTCCGTCCGTCCGTCCGTCCGTCCGTCCGTCCGTCCGTCCGTCCGTCCGTCGGTCGTCCGTCGTCCGTCCGTCCGTCCGTCCGTCCGTCCGTCGGTCCGTCCGTCCGTCCGTCCGTCCGTCCGTCCGTCCGTCCGTCGGTCGTCCGTCCGTCCGTCCGTCCGTCCGTCCGTCGTCCGTCCGTCGGTCCGTCCGTCGGTCCGTCCGTCCGTCCGTCCGTCCGTCCGTCCGTCCGTCCGTCCGTCCGTCCGTCCGTCCGTCCGTCCGTCCGTCCGTCCGTCCGTCCGTCCGTCCGTCCGTCCGTCCGTCCGTCCGTCCGTCCGTCCGTCCGTCCGTCCGTCCGTCCGTCCGTCCGTCCGTCCGTCCGTCCGTCCGTCCGTCCGTCCGTCCGTAGTGCTGTACGTGTCAGGTATCAAGGCCAGTAAAATAAACACGTCGACCCTGTGTTAGTACAGCCGTCGTCTCTATCTACGAAATAAGTCTATCCAACCGCAGGCTCAAGTCGTTTAACCCGTCAGTATCCGTGGGGGTTCGCCGTCCTATACAAATGTTGTTACCCGAAACTTATGTTCACCCAGTCGCATCTGACACTGATCTACGCACCTGCCCTGCCCGCCTGTCAGGTGGCATCAAGACCACAAACAGACCGGAACATGACGGCAGCCAGGGTGTTGTGGAGAAGCATTATCGACCATGTTTCATCATCGCCATTTTTTTCTTCAGAAAGGACCGGAATGAGAATCAAGACAGGCCAACGCCCAAATGTTTGCTCGAGCTGTTACCCGTATAGCCCAGTGGACAGATCGTGACAGCGCGGGTTTGACGTCACTGTTCGCAGAATGTTTACACTTGTCCTTGCTCTACTAATGTTGGAATGTCACTGAATGAACAGGTACATTGTTGACTGATTTAAGTATGGCCAACAGTTGTGTCACAGTCATTAAATTAACAGATAGATTGTTGACTGATTTCGTTATATCCGACAGTTGTGCGAACGATGCAGCAAGACTATCGATACTTCCAATAGTACTGTCGATACTTCCAATAATACTGTAGATTTTTCCAATAGTACTGTCGATACTTCCAATAATACTATCGATACTTCCAATAGTACTATCGATAATTCCAATAATACTATCGATACTTCGAATAGTACTGTCGATACTTCCAATAGTATTATCGATACTTCCAATAGTACTGTCGATACTTCCAATAGTATTATCGATACTTACAATAGTACTATCGATATTTCCTATAGTCATATCGATACTACCGATAGTGTAAACGAAACTTATCGATCGATTGTTATATCACATATTGCATGTAACCTACATGATGACGTCACAACTTGATGTATCATTACATACTAGGTGTATATTCCGTGGTAACCAATTAATTGTAAATCAAACCTGCATAGACAAACTAAATGTAGATTATGTATTATTAAATAAACTCAATTTTGATTATACAAATGCTAGAGTCGCCTATGGCCGTTGAACGTCGCTCAACCAAGTGCGTAACTCTAAGTCGTCACGGTTGGGTGACCACGGACCGGGGCAGATTTGAAATTTACCAATGCATAAAACACGCATGTTGTGCGTGACACGCCGTGGTGGTATCTACGGTGATTCTTTATTGCGGTAATATGACACCGTCGCCATTCAGAGAAAGATAACCAAATGTGACCAACGCCCAAGTTTGACAGGGTCCTTTGTCCTTTCTGTCTGCGTCCAACTCATCACTAGGGACTCGTGCATTCCTTACACGGGAATCGAGGAATGTCACGCGGACACAGGGAGAACCACCGAAGCCTAGTTCTAGTTCTCCCGGTAGAACGATCTTCTTCAGGGCTCATGACACAGTTAACGTTCCCATTGGCCACCATGTTAGCGTTTTGTAGGATTATAAGAAAACCAGACGCAGGAAAATTCTAAAATTGATTGCCTGTTGTTATCATCATCTCACTGACATGCTGCTCGAATTTAGTCAAATTCCAATATTTCGTTCTCTCGTAAAGTGCCGCTATGTATGACACCCGTCACTATTTACAAATGAATGCAGGCAGTAATACAACAGAGGTGTCAACAAGCCAAATCACAGCCATTACCCATCCGCTTAGTAAAATCAGCTAACAATGCACCATTTCACTATCAACGGATTCCACAATCACACCTGGAAATCTGACTATTCAAATGCACTTATGTCACAGCAGCCAGGTGAATGTTGAAATATATACATATATATATATAAAATATATATATATATATATATATATATATATATATATATATATATTATATATATATATTTATTTATTTATTTATACATTCAGGTGACGAACTGTTGACGTCACTTCCTATTTGGACATTGACGTGGTGCATCGCCTCCCATCAATTATACCCCGCACGTTTGCACTCGTCCGTGCGTGCGCTTGTATGTAATCATACATGAATAACAACGATCGGCTATTGTGAATAATAATTAAATGTATCCGATTTTTACGAGTTTTCCAAATAAGAGTT
>JAODUO010000183.1:397500-400000 GCA_025642075.2 Ridgeia piscesae
AAGCCTACCCTCGTGTAAGTCATAGACAGTTATCATCAAGCCTACCCTCGCGTAAGTCATAGACAATTATCATCAAGCCTACACTCGCGTAAGTCATAGACAGTTATCATCAAGCCTACCATCACGTAAATCATAGACAGTTATCGTCAAGCCTACCCTCGCGTAAGTCATAGACAGTTATTTGTGACATAAATAAACCGTTGGCAACTGCGTACAAACTCGATATTTGTGAAACAAATAAACCTTTGGCATCTGCGTACAAACACGATATTTGTGACATAAATAAATCGTTGGCAACTGCGCATAAACTCGACATTTGTGACACAAATACGCGATTATTATTATTATTGCTTAATACAATACTTCTATTTTGCACCTAATGAACGCGTTTACTTACTCAGACATGTTTGCAATCTTGGCGAGGCTCTACAGCCCGCTTAGCTTGGTGACACCGCCCCGTCCGTCGCAACAGTGATGAGACGAGACATGTAACACATCAAAGGGCAAATTACCCACGTCTACCGTCACGCTTCGCTGCGTTGTCGTCGTGACGTCTTCAAATTGCGAAGTCGCCCATGCGTGACTACATTCCGTATGGCAGCGATGCGCGACAGAACTATTTGTCTTGTCGCCTCATCGCATCATAACAACTTAATATATGCTTGGGTTTATGCGTCAGTCAATCCACTGTTCATTTTAATTGTACAAGTGGCCCTACGTGATTGTTTCTGTTTTCTTTAGAAATACATTGTCGTTGAATAAACAGATAAATAACGATATGCACATTGTATTGAGAGTAGCACAATAATTTTAGACACCGTTTTAGACATTGTTGTTGCATAAAAGCTATATTTCGTATTGCATGTATATAACACACTCACTCACACACACACAACATGACACACACACACACACACACACACACACACACACACACACACACACACACACACACACACACACACACACACACACACACACACACACACACACACACAAACACAACACACACACACACACACACAACACACACAAACACACACACACAACACACAAACACACACACACACAAACAAACACAACACACACACACACACACACACACAACACACACACACACACACAAACAAACACACACACACACACACACAACAAACAAACACACACACACACACACACACACACAAACACACACACACAACACACAAACACACACACACACACACAAACAAACACACACACACACACAAACAACACACACACACACACACACAAACAAACACACACACACACAACAACACACACACACACAAACAACACACACACACACACACACACACACACACAAACAAACACACACACACAACAACACACACACAAACAAACAAACACACACACACAAACAAACACACACAAACACACACACAAAAAACAAACACACACAACACAAACAAACACACACACACACAAATACACACACAAACACACACACACACAAACACACACAACACACACACACAAAAAAACAAACACACACACAAACAAACACACACACACACAAACACACACACACAAACAAACACACACACAACAAACAAACACACACAAACAAACACACACACAAACAACAACAAACACACAAACACACACACACACACAACAAAAACTATATCATATAATATATATATATATATATATAATATGGCAGGAGGCAGGCGGAGGCAGGCAGGGCAGGCGGGCAGGCGCAGGCAGGCAGGCGGAGGCAGGCAGGCAGGCAGAGGCAGGCAGGCAGGCAGGCAGGCAGGCAGGCAGGCAGGCAGGCAGGCAGGCAGGCAGGCAGGCAGGCAGGCAGGCAGGCAGGCAGGCAGGCAGGCAGGCAGGCAGGCAGGCAGGCAGGCAGGCAGGCAGGCAGGCAGGCAGGCAGGCAGGCAGGCAGGCAGGCAGGCAGGCAGGCAGGCAGGCAGGCAGGCAGGCAGGCAGGCAGGCAGGCAGGCAGGCAGGCAGGCAGGCAGGCAGGCAGGCAGGCAGGCAGGCAGGCAGGCAGGCAGGCAGGCAGGCAGGCAGTGTGCGTGTGCGGCGTGTGCGGCGTGTGCGGCGTGTGCGGCGTGTGCGGCGTGTGCGGCGTGTGCGGCGTGTGCGGCGTGTGCGGCGTGTGCGGCGTGTGCGGCGTGTGCGGCGTGTGAGGCGTGTGCGGCGTGTGCGGCGTGTGCGGCGTGTGCGGCGTGTGCGGCGTGTGCGGCGTGTGCGGCGTGTGCGGCGTGTGAGGCGTGTGCGGCGTGTGCGGCGTGTGCGGCGTGTGCGGCGTGTGCGGCGTGTGCGGCGTGTGAGGCGTGTGCGGCGTGTGAGGCGTGTGCGGCGTGTGCGGCGTGTGCGGCGTGTGCGGCGTGTGCGGCGTGTGCGGCGTGTGCGGCGTGTGCGGCGTGTGCGGCGTGTGCGGCGTGTGCGGCGTGTGCGGCGTGTGAGGCGTGTGCGGCGTGTGCGGCGTGTGCGGCGTGTGCGG
>JAODUO010000183.1:405000-407500 GCA_025642075.2 Ridgeia piscesae
GCATATTACTGTACATAATAATTATTTCTGTATAACAGTTCTGCATAAGAGTTTCTTTCATAATACAACATTTCTTAGCACTCAAACCATTATATAAATTTTAATATAGGCATATGTTTGATTTACTGATGGATGTTGACCTATATAAATAAAGTGTCATGATATGTTCCGTTAATGCATTTGGTTCATTTTTTATCGAAATGAGAATTATAGTTGTAATAACTGTACTCCAACAATAATTACATACTAGGATATATTTTAATACAAATTTATTTTGTGTTATAATTTATGCTATCAACAAGTCTGAAAACAGTCAGTCCTCGCTTTAGGGCCACTTAATTTTGTTGTAATGACATGTCACAAGCACACATATCACAATTTTTTTTAATTATTGATAATTAAATTTAAATAGAAAACACTGATTGGGATTTTATTTTATTTGTTTAATTTATATTACTGGTTTTTTTTAGCAGAGAAGACACTGTAGTAAATTAGGAATTGTACATAATACGGTGACACTTGAAAGTACAACATACACCACAAACAGTAATCATTCGTTTGACTAGATATGAATATTCAACATCAATTCCGTTGTCACATCGCCATATCGGTTCCTTCACCAATTGTATCCATGATGATATCAGCATACAGCGGAGGTGTTCTTGGTGTCTGCCTACCACTTTTCCCTGATCACGTAGTGCGTTCAAAGACCGCAGATTTAGAATCTTTACCTTTTTGTTTAGGTCGTCCTTCGTTCTTAGCGCCATCCCGAGCGAATTCACTTTAGGCGGTGAGCTTGCCACTCGCCAAACTTCCCTTTTTCTTGGTTGTTACCGAATGTTGTAACTTGCTCATCAAAATACTTTTTTTCGTTGCCGATTCCCTCAATTAAACATATTATTTCGTCATCTCGACAGGTCGGCTTACGCTTCACTTTTTTCTGTACGCGCTTCCCACCTTCGCCGACTTCCTTGCCAAGCTTAATGTAAACAAACACTGACCACGTCGTGCGATGAACCGCCGCTTTGAATCTGTGCGTCACCGCGCGCGTGCGCAATGCGGCACAATTCGTGGGGAATCCCTGTTTCGAAGCGGTAATAGCTCTACAATTGACTCTCAGGATCGCGGTCTGCAGACCAACTATGCGGCGGCTAAATCGCACTGCGACCAGCTCATGCATACCGACTGAATCACTCGCTACGCCACGGCCCAGTTAGTCGGAGGGTAGTGCCTGTGCGGCGCCTAAGCTAGTCTGTGGACATGCATATGATCCCAGTACTCTTGGCGGATCGCTTCGCCAAAATCTGAATTTACGATCAGCTTGTGTAACCGTACACTGCATTAGTGGTTGCCTTCCGGTTAGTTTATAATTTCGGATGATTGCAGCCAACCGGTGCGCACTGAAATGTTTAAGATGTAGAAGCAAATATTCGAATACACAAAACCGTTCAGTTGCTCGTGTGATTGAGAGGACGGCTCATTATGCCGGCCTTCCCTGCATGTGTTTACAGTTCGAAATGGACATTCATATTGGGACGGCCATTTGCGATATACTCACGAGTGACGCAGTCGCGATTGCAAAAGTCAATTACTAGTTCATCTAGCTACTAAGGATCGGGCGAATTTGGAATGTCATTCGAATGGAATATCGAATCGAATATCTTCAACATTTCGAATACGAATCGAATATCGAATCGAATACGAATATTCAGTGGCTTCAAATTCGATTAGAATACTGGACGGTGTCGAGATGTCTTGCCGGGACGCGACGTCATCCGTTGGGCAAGTCCGTGCCGGAGTCATCGGCATCGCGGCCATACGTGTCAATCTTTTTGTTTACTTTCTGACATAACCATGAAAACAATTTCTTATAGTCGCCAAACTTATCTTTACATATATTATGCACCCACTAGGTTACAAAATAAAACCATCTACATTTCTGTAAAGAATAAAAGTAAGAAAACAAACTCGCACAAAACTCGGCATGATCTATTGCGGCTACGCGGAGCTCGGCGCTTTAGTCCAGGACCTGCCCTACAGGCCCGTACCCTTTTCGTACTTGATAAATTGTAACTGTTGATTTGAGTAATATGTACATATGGCTTTATGTTTTTATGTATGTCGCAATTGTTTTATTTTGGTTTGTTTTGTGTATTCCGTGATCCGACGACGCTCCCGCCTGCCAAGTCGCACTGCCAAATGCACGTGGCGCGTGTTTACTTCCAGCAACCAATCGCAACGCAGATAGCATTGCAAGCAGTGCCTTAACAAAATTTGTATCCGGAAAGGCGAAGTCGCGCCCGGAACCAATTTTGCGGCGGAGGACATGAAAGAAAACGTTCGAGCGATATTCGTTTATAGCTGCGAATTTCGAATTGAATCGAATAGCGGGAAAACGTTCGAATATTCGAAATTTCGAATACGAGTCGAATATTCGTCCTATCCTTTTCTAGCTCCGCCACGCTAGTTTTTGCATTGCAAACAACCTTGGGTTGACAGG
>JAODUO010000183.1:412500-470575 GCA_025642075.2 Ridgeia piscesae
TGGAAATAAAACCGGATCGTGGGAGCGGAAGTAATACGACATTGCTATCTCACCAGCTCCCTCTTCCGCTGACGTCATCTTCAACTGACACAACAATAAATTGGGTGAATGATCACTTTGACGTATTTATGAATGGAATTGCCGATTTTACACCAGGACTGACTAAAGACACAGCAGGGTGTGTCACATTGGGTTATATTGGTGACACGAGTTCACCAAACCTACATACTATCCCGTCGTCGCCACCGGAAACGGTTCAACACGCGCAGATATCGGGACGCATTCTCTATGGTAGTTCGCTAGGCGATGACGGAGCGCAACCGGAAGTAACACGCGACGACGCGGTAACATATGAAGTACCCTTTGATGCGCGCTGCATGGAAAATATGACTTCATCCGGAAGTGAATCGGGCACGAATGCCGTAATCGCCGATGTACAAGGATCGCTCCCAGAACCGACCGCATCAGTCGTACTTCCGGGAAACAGTGTCGCGGCGACTTGGCACACAGGAGAGGAACGAAAGAATAACACAGATCTCGGAAGCTGTTCTCGTACAATGGTCGACCATGCGAGTGCCGTCCTATGTGACGTCATCGCAATCACGCTACCGAGCGACAGCGAATTTAGTCTCAACGCAAAAGACGACAACGTGTCCCTTAAATCGGTAGCGGACGGTGTGATGTCACGCGACATTAACAACAGTGCAGCTGCTCCGTCACGTGACGCTGTCATCAGCAACGGCTCTGAAGCTGACTTTGCAGCGGACATGATGTCACGCGTGCCGTCCATAATCGGTCCGGACTTTCGCCTACGCACTGACGCAGGGTTGTGTCTGACTTCCACACAGAGAGCGAGCGTCGACGAATTAGCGCAACGACAAAAGAATGCCGCAGACAAGCACCAAGTCACCGCCACAACGTCTTCATCAAATCTTCCGGTTACCAAGTCGATGTCTCTCCCACTCACGTCTTGTTCCAAGGCCAATCACGTCACATCGACTGTTCACGTCTTGCGCAGATGCAACAGCACCTCTTGCAGCCGGGCGACCACCGAGAGGCCACGAAAGCGATTCCGGACGGGAACCGTATGTCCGGGCCCCCAGCCCGACGAGACCACGCAGGCCGACACACAGCCGTCGCCGACGGAACCCCACTCCGACGAGACCGCCCGTCCCTTGGCGCAAGTGCTCATACCTGGCGCTACTGTGTGCGTACCGACACACACTCAGTCGGCCGAACCTGTTGGTGGCGCCCCCAGCACGCCGCCGTCGACGGACCACGCGACAACTGGTGACGATTTCAAAACGCCAAATGGTGGATGTGTCCCTGACGTCTCACAGAAGAACGCGATCCAGCGTAGGTCACCAAGAACGCTCCAGAATAGCGGAGGGACGAAGTCGTGTGGGGAGCTCCTTGCGTCCACATGCTCTCACGAGTACGCGACCTGTTGCTGCACCGCCTCTAGCCCCGCGGCCGTCCGCGGGGAACAGACCCTGACACCGCTACTGAACGGCGAGAAACAACCGCTCGACACGACGACAAGTCCGCCGTCCACGCCACGTGCGAACACCGGAAATGCGCAACACCGTGGTAACGATGGCGGTGGCGCCTCTATCGGCGATACGCCTGACACGCGCGCTCGTGGAAGCACCGGCGGCAGAGGCCGCCCTTCGGCCATTCCAGTCGGCAAATACAGGACGACCCCCGCGGCTGGGAAGAGAGTAACTAATCACCCGAACACCATGAAAACGAACCAGTCAGAGGTAGGAAATCATAACACATACATATACACACATATATACACACGCAGGCACACAAAAACACACATATATACATACATACATACATACATACATACATACATACATACATACATACATACATACATACATACATACATACATACATACATACATACATACATACATACATACATACATACATACATACATACATACATACATACATACATACATACATACATACATACACTCTCCTCTCTCTGACTCTCACACACAACAACACACACACACACACACACACAACACACACACACACACACACACACACACACGCACACACACACACACACACACACAGCAGCACACACACACACATGCACACTCATACATTCACGCTCATACACGGAATCAAACACTGTATATATGTGTACGTGCGTGCGTGCGTGCGTGCGTGCGCGATAACGTGTATGACCCAGCGTGTGTGTAACAATCACCAACAGGTAGACAACGCGCCCGCCGAGGTGCGGCTGTCGCCGAGACCCGTGGCACAGAGACAGACCAGCTCGAGCCTCCAGCGGCCCACCGCGACACAGCAGCCGCCGCCTCCTCGACTCTCACCCCGACTAGAGTCGACGCCAACACGGCAGCCACAGCAGCCGACGCGACAACAACAGCAGCCCTTGCAGGAACACAAACATAACGATGCACAGCAGCAAGACGTATCTCAGCAGCAGCGCGCCGAGGAACAGCAACAGCAGCAGCAGCAGCTGCTGCAACGAGACGGCAATGAACAACAGCAGCAGCTGCACGAAAGGCAATTGAGCCTGCAGGTGCAGAAGGAACAGCACCTCCAGCTGCAGCAACAGAACCTGCTGTTGCAGAAGAAGCAGAAAGTGCAACGACAGCAGCAACAGCAGCAGCAACAACGACATAAGACCAACGTACAACAACAGCTCGTCCACAAGACTCACACGCGGCAGCAGAAGCGACAACCACAGAAACAGGACTTCTCGCCTTCGCTACACCAACAACTGTTGCAGCAGCAACAACACCTACACCACCGTCAGTTGAGCCAGCAACAACAACTACTACAAGACAACAAACAGCAGTATCCGCTTCGCCTGAGAGAACACGGAGAAGACGAATATCTAGAACGATTCGAACAAGAAAGATGGCGAGAGGACGAAGAAGACGAAAGCGACCTTCTGCCCCCACACTTGTGCACGCCACTGTCTGTACAGCCGCAGTGGCCGCAGTGTCACGTGATGCCGCGTCTCTGCGCCATCACAGAGACGGCGCTCGACGAGCAAGACGCGACGACGATGAAGTACCTCGTCACACAGCTCGTCTGTAACCTGCAGACCGTCGCCACGCTCGAGGTGAGATCATCTGTTCTCCTCTTGCGCGTTGCGACTCTGGCGAACGCACACGTTGATGCTTTCGCGCCGTTACATACGGGCACCTAGGCCCCGCCTGTTTCAAACGCTACGCATTGCCGTCGTCTGAACAAATCGATAAGTAAACAATGAAAACAATGAATCTCTGTCGGTCATCTCTAAGAGCAAATCGTTAAGATACCCTAATACACACGGATATACCCGAATACATACGGATATACCCGAATACATACGGATATACCCGAATACATACGGATATACCCGAATACATACGGATATACCCGAATACATACGGATGACCGGAAATACATACGGAAGCTGCATTTCAGATAGTTGTGTATTTACGTAATTGCAATTTTATATTCAATACATTTTTGTTGTAGTATCTTAAGATTGTTAACTGATTGCTTGGTCTTACAATAAAATTGTGTACATACACACGCACACACGCAAACAAATTAAGAGACCCATTTCCTTTAACCTCATCTATACATGATTTGTTTAATCGACAGGACAAGATCACGACGCTTGAGCATGAGCCGTACTCGCCGCCAGGCTGTCAAATATCACCCGGATACTCGCCAGTTGGCATGACGCGTAGTTTCTCGCAAGGGAGCGTGATGCCTAGTTTCTCGCCAGGGGGCGTGATGCCTAGTTTCTCGCCAGGGGGCGTGATGCCTAGTTTCTCGCCAGGTGGTGTGACGCCAAGTTTCTCGCCTCCCTACTACGCCAGGCGCCAGCCAGTCGGTGTCAGCGCTCCGACACAGGCGGGCTACGGGTGTTACTCTGCTCAGTTACAGTTTGCACAGCCGACCCCACCGTGTTGGGTTAACCACGCCCCAACGCTGTGTACTAATTTCTCGCCGCGCAGACCTCCCTGTAATCTGTACGGAGACACTGCGACACTCGACTATTACTCACTGTGAGGCGCGAACGTCGTCATAGAACCAACAGCGCATGCGTTTGCAAGCCGTCATCGTCAGATGACACGCTTCCCTGCATGCAACAGGTGACACGGTCCTTCCGGTGTGCGCACCCACCTGGTGAACATATGTTGCAGAACTTTAACAACGGTCGACGTTATCACTTGACGCTTCAAAGACCGCAGCGTCCAAACATCTTCACGACAATCTAAGGTCATACCAGAGTTGAAGCGAGACACATAGCTGCGTCGTTCACGGAGGCTTCAAAGTGTCACCCAATGACCACTATGGCAGTGACGTCATATCGGGGAATGAGACAGTTGTAGCGGAGAAGATATCACTGTGACAATACGTGCCCGTGACAATACGTGCCCGTGACAATACGTGCCCGTGACAATACGTGTCCGTGACAATACGTGCCCGTAGCACTGTGACATTGTGCTCGAAATTGTTGACATATTTACCAGTGAAGACGGAACTGAAGTCGTCCTTAGTTGATTGCTATATGTGTGTGTGTTGGTGACGCAATAAACGTGAACGTAATAGTAGAAAGGGTAAAACGTGTTTTAACTTCTCTGTTAGTTTACGACAAACAAAACAGACGAGAAAATGGTATTGTACAATTTAGATTTTTCAACTGTTGCTTAGTAATTCGTGGTCTAAACAAAATTAAGTTAGTAATTCTACTAGTATATTTTATGCACTGTTCGTGACTCGTCGGCGTACCGTTAACCTAGCAAAGACCCCGTGTGTGTGCGTGCGTGCGTGCGTGCGTGCGTGCGTTCGTGCTTACATATTTCGGTTATAGAGGGGTCTACAACTTCACGTTGAAATACATTCGAGGGAAGCAGAAAGCTAACCGCCTATAGTACGTGTCCAGGTATGCAATAATGACGGCTTCGTTTCATCGTCACCTAACGTCAACATACCAGCACTCCCACGGCCATTAACTACGGATGTAAAAGTTGGGACTAAAACAGACGGCCTGACTCAGCCGATCCACACAGTATACATAGAAATGGACGATAGTTGAAGATCTGCATACCAGACGGCGCTGTGCTGCGGAGTTGTACAACTAATGCACGAAACGATTGTTGCAGATGACAGCATTGCTGTAGTCAAAAGAACTGTGCTGCAATAATTGTAGAAGTCAAGGACAAAACGAGTGTTACAGATTACAACACTATTTTAGTCAACAGACTTCTTGAAATAAGGGAACCAATGACTGTATCAGACGACGGCGTTGCTACAGTACACAACAACAGATAAGATATTATTTTAAAAGTCTTTCCATATGGCAGTAATTTAGACTTTGAATAGACTTACGGGCAACGAAGTTAAAAATCGCTCAAGACGGTCCCGAGCTGAGAATCACTTATGTGCCCGGTTCCAATATAACGACTTCTCCGCCCAACCGCAACAACAGCTCCACGGTCTTGTGTAGTGGCATCATGTTATTTCCTTCTACATCCCAAACATTACGGGGAGCATATGGTGAATCACCCAAAATTATATCACATGACCGTAGGCCAACCACTGTCCTCGTAGGCGATTTCATTGGCTGAATTTTTAATTCAGAGTATTACCAATAGATCAGCCAGGGATACTGCTGGTTGACGCTGACGTCATCCCCAGAAGCGACCACTGACGCGAGGTACTTTTGAAACGAGACATCGACAGTGGAGTGTTGTGAGTAGGACTAAGACATCGACAGTGCAGTGTTGTGAGTAGGACTAAGACATCGACAGTGGAGTGTTGTGAGTGGGACTAAGACATCGACAGTGGAGTGTTGTGAGTGGGACTAAGACATCGACAGTGGAGTGTTGTGAGTGAGACTAAGACATCGACAGTGGAGTGTTGTGAGTAGAGACTAAGACATCGACAGTGGAGTGTTGTGAGTGGGACTAAGACATCGACAGTGGAGTGTTGTGAGTGGGACTAAGACATCGACAGTGGAGTGTTGTGAGTGGGACTAAGACATCGACAGTGGAGTGTTGTGAGTAGACTAAGACATCGACAGTGAGTGTTGTGAGTGAGACTAAGACATCGACAGTGGAGTGTTGTGAGTGGGACTAAGACATCGACAGTGGAGTGTTGTGAGTGGGACTAAGACATCGACAGTGGAGTGTTGTGAGTGGGACTAAGACATCGACAGTGGAGTGTTGTGAGTGGGACTAAGACATCGACAGTGGAGTGTTGTGAGTAGGACTAAGACATCGACAGTGGAGTGTTGTGAGTGGGACTAAGACATCGACAGTGGAGTGTTGTGAGTGGGACTAAGACATCGACAGTGGAGTGTTGTGAGTAGACTAAGACATCGACAGTGGAGTGTTGTGAGTGAGACTAAGACATCGACAGTGGAGTGTTGTGAGTAGGACTAAGACATCGACAGTGGAGTGTTGTGAGTGGGACTAAGACATCGACAGTGGAGTGTTGTGAGTAGGACTAAGACATCGACAGTGGAGTGTTGTGAGTGGGACTAAGACATCGACAGTGGAGTGTTGTGAGTAGACTAAGACATCGACAGTGGAGTGTTGTGAGTGGGACTAAGACATCGACAGTGGAGTGTTGTGAGTAGGACTAAGACATCGACAGTGGAGTGTTGTGAGTGGGACTAAGACATCGACAGTGGAGTGTTGTGAGTGGGACTAAGACATCGACAGTGGAGTGTTGTGAGTGAGACTAAGACATCGACAGTGGAGTGTTGTGAGTGGGACTAAGACATCGACAGTGGAGTGTTGTGAGTAGGACTAAGACATCGACAGTGGAGTGTTGTGAGTGGGACTAAGACATCGACAGTGGAGTGTTGTGAGAAGGACTAAGACATCGACAGTGGAGTGTTGTGAGTAGAACTAAGACATCGACAGTGGAGTGTTGTGAGTGGACTAAGACATCGACAGTGGAGTGTTGTGAGTGGGACTAAGACATCGACAGTGGAGTGTTGTGAGTGGGACTAAGACATCGACAGTGGAGTGTTGTGAGTGGGACTAAGACATCGACAGTGGAGTGTTGTGAGTAGGACTAAGACATCGACAGTGGAGTGTTGTGAGTAGGACTAAGACATCGACAGTGGAGTGTTGTGAGTGGGACTAAGACATCGACAGTGGAGTGTTGTGAGTGGGACTAAGACATCGACAGTGGAGTGTTGTGAGTGGGACTAAGACATCGACAGTGGAGTGTTGTGAGTAGGACTAAGACATCGACAGTGGAGTGTTGTGAGTAGGACTAAGACATCGACAGTGGAGTGTTGTGAGTGGGACTAAGACATCGACAGTGGAGTGTTGTGAGTGGGACTAAGACATCGACAGTGCAGTGTTGTGAGTAGGGGCTAAGACATCGACAGTGGAGTGTTGTGAGTAGGACTAAGACATCGACAGTGGAGTGTTGTGAGTGGACTAAGACATCGACAGTGGAGTGTTGTGAGTAGGACTAAGACATCGACAGTGGAGTGTTGTGAGTAGGGGCTAAGACATCGACAGTGGAGTGTTGTGAGTGGGGCTAAGACATCGACAGTGGAGTGTTGTGAGTGGGACTAAGACATCGACAGTGGAGTGTTGTGAGTAGGACTAAGACATCGACAGTGGAGTGTTGTGAGTAGGACTAAGACATCGACAGTGGAGTGTTGTGAGTAGGACTAAGACATCGACAGTGGAGTGTTGTGAGTGGGACTAAGACATCGACAGTGGAGTGTTGTGAGTAGGGACTAAGACATCGACAGTGGAGTGTTGTGAGTGGGACTAAGACATCGACAGTGGAGTGTTGTGAGTGGACTAAGACATCGACAGTGGAGTGTTGTGAGTGGGACTAAGACATCGACAGTGGAGTGTTGTGAGTGGGACTAAGACATCGACAGTGGAGTGTTGTGAGTGGGACTAAGACATCGACAGTGGAGTGTTGTGAGTAGGACTAAGACATCGACAGTGGAGTGTTGTGAGTGGGACTAAGACATCGACAGTGGAGTGTTGTGAGTAGGACTAAGACATCGACAGTGGAGTGTTGTGAGTAGGACTAAGACATCGACAGTGGAGTGTTGTGAGTAGGACTAAGACATCGACAGTGGAGTGGTGTGAGTAGGACTAAGGCATCGACAGTGGAGTGGTGTGAGTAGGACTAAGACATCGACAGTGGAGTGGTGTGAGTAGGACTAAGACATCGACAGTGGAGTGTTGTGAGTGGGACTAAGACATCGACAGTGGAGTGTTGTGAGTGGGACTAAGACATCAAGGGAGTGTTGTGAGTGGGACTAAGACATCGACAGTGGAGTGTTGTGAGTGGACTAAGACATCGACAGTGGAGTGTTGTGAGTGGGACTAAGACATCGACAGTGGAGTGTTGTGAGTGGGACTAAGACATCGACATGGAGGTTGTGAGTGGGACAAAGACATCGACAGTGGAGGGGAGGGGACAGTAAAGGGGGTTTTGTGAGTGGGGACTGACATCACAGGGAGGTTGTGAGTGGGACAAAGAATCGACAGGGAGTTTTTGGAGTGGGATTAAAATCGACAGTGGAGTGTTGTGAATCAAGGGTGGAGTGGTGTGGAGGACTAAGACATCAAGGGTGGAGTGGTGTGAGTGGGACTAAGACATCGACAGTGGAGTGTTGTGATTAGAACTAAGACATCGACAGTGGAGTGTTGTGAGTGGGACTAAAACATCGACAGTGTAGTGGTGTGAGTAGGACTAAGACATCAAGGGTGGAGTGTTGACGGTGCAACGAAGATCGAAATTGAGCTCGAATTGAGAAACGAAAGAGGCGACACCTTTGTAGAATGGGCAACATCAAGAAAGTACGAAATCATGAATACCATGTTCCAGATGAAAGCAGGGAGGAGATTGACGTGGAAAAGCCCAAAACGGTGTAACGAAGACCGAAATTGTCAATATCCTAACAAACAGGCCACACATTGTCACAGACGTAACAGTCATCAGTCAAGTCAACATTGGATGTGACCACAGACTGGTTAAGAGCAAAATCAAACTGGACGTAGAGGTGGAAAGGAAACGTTGATGACCAATAGGCTACCAAGAGTAGATGCAACACGAATAGGATCAAAGAAAAAATCGATTTCCATCTCGAATTGAGAAACCGATTCGAGACACGACATTATAACTAGACGACAACATCACCATGACCGAAACCATCACAGACATGATCCAACAAAGCGCGTCAAGATTAGCTAAGGCAATTACCAAGCCGCGGAAATGGGGGGTATCATTTCCAACACGAGCCCTGATGACGAACCGACGATAAATGGCGGAAAATTGCGACAATAGAGTACGCAGAAATATGCAAAACCATCCAAAAGAAAGCGAGAGACGACATTATGAAATACAATTCATACGAGAAACGATAATGGCATCAAAGAGCCTGAAGAAAGTCCGAATAACGCAGAAGCTAGGTCAAGACCGACTGGTCACACTCATGGACAAGCAGGGTAGAGAAATCCAAGATCAAGATAAGATTACAGAACGAATAGAAGAATTCTACACCGATCTATACGACAGTGTACCATAATCCATACTCTCCCATAAGAGGTACCAGAGATAACATCATGGGAGGTGGAAGCAGCACTACGAGATGTAAAGAATGGGACAGCAACAGGCAACGACCAAATAAACATCGAGACATTGAAAGCAGGAGATGATTCTATCTCGCGAAGACACTTGCTAAGCTGTACACTAAATGCTTATCAGAAAGACGAATACCCACAGCGTGGAAGAAGGCTAAGATGATGATAATGTTCGAGAAGGGAATTAAGTAAGAACTCAATAATTACAGACCGATATATCTACTATCAAACATCTATAAATTACTCACGAAAGTACTAGCGAAAAGGCTAAAGAAGACACTCGACGAAAACCAGCCACGAGAGCAAGCTGGATTCAGAAGCGAATAATCAACGACAGACCACATCCACGTCGTAAACCAGCTGAAGGAGAGGTGCAGAGAATATAAAATCCCACTGTGCATCGCATACTACGTGAAAACCTTCGACTCAATGCAAACCCAAGCAGTATTAACCTCGCTTCTAGAACATGGGATAGAAGATGTGTACATCGAACTCTACACCAACAGCTCGATGACAGTCCACCTACACATAGAAAGCAAAAAGATCGAAATCTTGAGAGGAGTACGACAGGGAGATATGACATCGCCCATGCTGTTCACGACAGCGCTCGAAAGCATATTCCGACGACTGATTTGGGAAACCAGAGGCTTGAAGATAGACGGCGAATATCTTGGTTATCTTCGCCTCGCCGACGACATATATACTCATATGCGCTAATACACCACATGAGCTACAACAAATGCTACAGGAATTAGCTGATGAAAGTGAAATTGAGGGTCTGAAGATGAACAAGTCGAAGACAAAGGTGATGATGACGAAACGGCACACCAATGTATATCAACAACACTCAGATCAAGAACGTTGAAAGCTACATCTACCTGGGACAGAGATACAGCACTATGTCGAGGATAGCTCAAGATAGGCAGATGTGGAAGCAGCATGATGAGGCCTTCGTCCAACCACTGTACACTATGGGTGCACAATGATGATGATGACGATGATGATGATGATGATGATACATATATATATATATTATGCGAGGTTGTAGGATGGGCTGAGCGAGCACCAAAGATGTGATGCGACCCTATGTGGATATGGGGGCTTGGCCACCCAGAACTATTTTGAAAACTACCTTCAAAATGTTGCATCCTGAAGGGTGTTTTACCTATTCCCAAATGTATAACTAGTACGTTGCAACACATAAACATATCTATAGCCAAAAATAACTATGAGATGGCAATTCTGGCATATTTTGAGCGATTGTTGCAAATATTTCAAATGCACACACGCTTTAGATAATGCACTGTGTGTGTGTGTGTGTGTGTGTGTGTGTGTGTGTGTGTGTGTGTGTGTGTGTGTGTATGTGTGATGTGTGTGTGTGTGTGTGTGTGTGTGTGTGTGTGTGTGTGTGTGTGTGTGTGTGTGTGTGTGTGTGTGTGTGTGTGTGTGTGTGTGTGTGTGTGTGTGTGTGTGTGTGTGTGTGTGTGTGTGTGTGTGAGTGTGTGTGGTGCAAAGAGGGTGATATTTAACATTCAGAATGAGCAATCATATTACTTTGTTGTTAGTTAGTTAAAAAACGCGTATCCCATCAGATATTTCAATATTTATTCAAATCTAGAGGCATACCTTTGTGCGGACATGCCCCAAGATACGGGGCATAGGGGAATGTTTTTACCCCCAAAATCAAGAACAGGGGTTAACACTTTAAGGCAATTAAAATAATAATATGTATTTAGGTAGGCTAACCGTGCATTAATTAAAAAAAGAAACACAAGAGAACACAAATCAACGGTTTCAAGTTGTCATATATAAGTAAAGTTTAAAAAATACAGGGGTCGAATCATAGTCCACGTTTATACCTTCAGAGAAAGCAAACAACAGCATGGTTTTTGAGGGGAAAGTCAAAGTTTGAAACAAACTTGTCTGATGGCTTTAAGTAAAAAGCGTGGTCTCAAAGCGCGGCAAACCTGGTTTTGGGTTGAGTTGTGTCACCAACTGTTTTTTTGGTAGTTTGTGATGTTGTCTTTCATGCCAGGCCCTCGATTTCTGGAGCTGAAAGGATTGCTCGTACGTTTTTGAGAAGATGGGAGCAAAAGTGGGGGGCGTTTTGTACGTATTAGAAGGGGGAGCTAAAGTGATGCGTTTTATATTGCAGAAGTATGGGAGCTGAAAGTGACGGTGTGCCTTGGGTCATTGCAGAAGTAGGGCAGCTGAAAGTGAGGGTGCCGGCCTCTTGCAGAATTTGGGGCCTGAAAGGATGTCGTTTGTGCAGTCATTGCAGAAGTATAGGAAAGTGAGGTTCGCCTTTGGCATTGCAAATGGGGTAGCTGAAAGGACGGTGCGCCGTACGCTTTGCAGAAGTATGGGCAGCAAAAGTGAGGGTGCCCTTTGTGCACGTCATTGCAGAAGTATGTGCAGCTGAAAGTGACGGTGTCTTTTGGCACGCATTGCAGAAGTATGGCAGCTGAAAGTGACGGTGTCGCTCTTGGCACGTCATTGCAGAAGTATGGGCAGCTGAAAGTGACGGTGTCGCTCTTGTGCACTTTTGCAGAAGGGGGCAGCTGGTGACGGTGCTCGGCAGTCATTGCAGAAGTATGGGCAGCTGAAAGTGACGGTGCGCTCGTGCACGTCATTGGAAGAGGGCAGCTGAAAGTGAGATGTCCCCTTTTGTCAGCATTGCGGGGGCAGCTGAAAGTGAGGGTGCCTTTGTGACGTCATTGCGGGTAGGGGCCTGGGGGTTTTTAGCTTGAAATTTGGGAAAAAAGTGGGGTTTCGGCATGTCATTGCAGAAGTATGGGCAGCTGAAAGTGAGGTGTCGCTCTTGGGGTTTGCAGAAGTATGGGCGCTGAAAGTGACGTGTCCCCTTTTGTGCACGTCATTGCAGAAGTAGGCAGTAAAAGGGAGGGTGTCGTCGTGCACGCTTAAAGTATGGGCAGCTGAAAGTGAGGGTGTCGCTCTTGGCACGTCATTGCAGAAGTATGGGAGCGAAAGTGAGGTGTGCCGTGCCGTCATTGCAAAGATGGGAGTGAAATGAGGTGTCTTCTTTGCCGTTTTGCAAAGATGGGCAGCTGAAAGTGACGGTGCGTCGTCCCGTCATTGGGAAAGTAGGGCAGAAAGTGACGGTGTCGCTCGTACGTCATTGCAGAAGTTGGGGCAGCTGAAAGGAGGGTCGCTTTTGGCACGCAGAGAAGTTGGGAGCTGAAAGTGACGGTGCCCCGTACGTCTTTGCAGAAGTAGGGCAGTGGGACGGGTCGCCTTGGACGTCATTGCAGAAGAGGGGTGAGGACGGGTGCCGCAGCATTGCAGGGCGGAAAGGACGGTGTCGTCTTGTGCACGTCATTGCAGAAGATGGGCAAAAAGGAGGGTTCGCCTGTACGTCGCGGGTAGGGCGCTGAAAGTGACGGTGCGCTCTGGACCACAGGGGCGCTGAAAGTGACGGTGTCCCCTTTTGTGCACCACGGGTAGGAGCTGGTGACGGGCGCTCTTGGCATCATTGCAGAAGTATAGGCAGCTGAAAGTGACGGTTGCCTTGTGCACGCCACAGAAGATGGGAGCGGGGGGGTGTGCCCGGCACGATTGCAGAAGAAAAGGGACGTGAGGTGTGCCCGGCACGTCTTGAGAAGGGGGCAGCTGGGGGACGGGTCGTCGGTAGCATTGCAGGTTTGGCAGAAAGGCGGGCGTTTTGGCCGCTTGAGGGGGGCAGCTGGGAGGGGGCCCTTTCACTCATTGCAGGGGGCATGAAAGTGAGGGTCCCCTTTTGTACGCTTCGAAGTTGGGCAGCTGAAAGTGACGGTGCGCTTTTGGGCCCCATTGCAGAATAGGGGCAGCGGTGACGGTGTCGCCTTGTGCACGCTTGCAGAAGTTGGGCAGCAAAAGTGACGGGTCCCCTTTGGAGCAGAAATTCAGCGAAAGTGACGGTGTCGCTTTGTGCACGTCATTGCAGAAGAGGGGATGAAAGTGAGGGTCGCTTTTTGGCACGTCATTGCAGAAGTATGGGCAGCTAAAAGGGACGATGTGTTTTTGGACGTCATTGCAGAAGTTGGGCAGTAAAACGGGCGCTTTGTGCACGTCATTGCAAAGTAGGCAGCTGAAAGTGACGGTGTCGTCGGCACGTCATTGCAGAAGTATGGCAGCTGAAAGTGACGGTGTCGCTCTTGTGCACTTTAAATAGGCAGCAAAAAGTGACGGTGTCGCTCTTGTGACGTCATTGCAGAAGTATGTGCAGCAAAGTGACGGTGTCGCGGCCGTAGCGAAGTTGGGAGCGAAAAGGTTTCGTACGCATTGCAGAAGTGTGGGCAGCTGAAAGTGACGGTGTCGTCTTGTGCACGTCATTCAGAAGTTGGGAGCTGAAAGTGACGGTGCCCCACGTCTTTTGCAGAAGTAGGGACAAAAGGGACGGTGTCGCCTTGTGCAGTCATTGCAGAAGTATGTAGCTGAAAGTGAGGTGTGCGGCACGTCATTGCGGTATGGGCATGAAATGCGGTGTCGTTTGTGCACGATTGAAAGTATAAAAGGACGGTGTGCTTTGTGCACGCATTGCAGAAGTAGGGAGCTGAAAGTGACGGTGTTTTGGGATGTCAGCGTTTACCTCATCTTCATGTTGGAAATCCCACCCCCCTTCCATTAATGGGAATACGTTGTATCTTGGCACAGTTGACTAGGACATTGTCCCCTTGTTGACTGCTGGTTTATGGATAACATGAGCCAACGGTTCATTTTCCGAATGGATCTTCTGACTCAGAGCTTCCTTCCAGCATCCCAGCATCTGTGTCATAGGAAGAAGAAGAAGCAACACACGATTTCTTTGCGACTCTAGATCCAATCGCTGTAGCCATGCAATGATTTCTTCTCTGCTGGTTACGGTTTCAGGGAGATTTTCTTTCCTGCGGCTTCGAGCCTGGCTTTGTATGGACTAACGGGCAAAGTTCTATATTATAGATTACACATCATTTGCCATCTTGGCTATTTTTGTCTGTGAGCAATGATCGATTAAGCTTTATTTATTTTAACGGACCTAATGATTCACAACATGGAAAATATGAGGCCAACACGATATATACATAGCCTACTGCACATTGAAGAATAAAGCGATGAATGGTATAAAATAAAAGTGTGATACTATTAAATAATTATACAATAAGCATCATATATACTATCTCACATCAAACTTTCCTATAATATGTGTGGTAATTAAGCAACTGAAGTATCTTAATGTGTATGTAAGTAGACTACATAATATTATAGGCATCGACGCACGAAATACGTCTGCACAGCGGGTGGGGCATGACCGCACAGGCCTGTGCGAATAATGCCCCAAGCATCCAACAATTCTGAATTTCGCGAAAATGCTGCCTATGAAAGTATCCTTTATTTCACACACCATAAAAACATTACAATGCAAATTGGAATTATGAAAGAAAAAGTATATACACGTCTTACAGTTAATATCATACTCATAATAGCATAAGAGTAAAATTACATCAGTTTTTACGAAGATAACATTTTATGTCATAACTTTTTATTTATTCACTTCTATCTAAAAGTATATGCAAATGGTTGATTTGGGGGTGAAACGTTGCCGCTTAGCATGATTCCACTAACAATTAAGATATTGCGCAATTCGCAAATAATATGGTGTGCGGACATGCCTCAGAGTGCGGACATGCCTCAGAATACGGACATGCCCCAGAGTGCGGACATATGCCTCAGAGGGGACACTAGAGTGCGGACATGCCTCAGAGTGCGGACATGCCCCAGAGTGCGGACATGACTAGAGTGCGGACATGCCTCAGAGTGCGGACATGCCCCAGAGTGCGGACATGTCTCAGAATGCGGACATATGCCTCAGAGTGCGGACATGTCTCAGAGTGCGGACATGCCTCAGAGTGCGGACATGCCTCAGAGTGCGGACATGCCCCAGAGTGCGAACATGACTCAGAGTGCGGACATGCCTCAGAGTGCGGACATGACTCAGAGTGCGGACATGACTCAGAGTGCGGACATGCCCCTACTTCCCATATATGGAATCATACGGAAGTAAAGTAAAGTATGATTCCATGTATGTTTTATTGTGATGTGTCTATTGTAATGTGTCTATATGTACGGGCTGGTCCCGGAGTTACGAGGCACTAGAAATGCTAGTAATAATAATAATAATAAATTAAATTATAAATAACAATACTAAATATTAAACGGTAAACAATTAAGGGTAAACAATACAAGTATTGCACAGCATTTACCCTTTTGTCAAAATTTATTTATTTACTATAATATTATATAATTATATATATATATATATATATATATATATATATATATAATATATATATACATATATATATAATATATATATATATATATATAAAAATATATATAATAAAAAAATATATACATATATATATATATATATATATATATATATAATATATATAAAATATATATAAAATAAATATAAAAATATATATATATATATATATATATATAAAATATAAATATATATATATATATGTTTTATATATATATATATATATATACAAAATATATATATATATTAATATATATATATATATATATGTATATATATATATAAAAAAAAAAAAAAATATTTTTTATTCAAATAAATGTCATTGAAATAATAAAGCATTCGCCGTCAAAGCTACTGTGCGAATAGCCTGGTCGTTCTGGCCCACTTTACCCGCGCGCGCAATCCACCGGAAGTAAACATGGATTCGAAAAATGTGCTCGAAGTTCGAAGTTGCCGCCAGATAGCAAGTTTCAACCTGTAGTCGCCATAACTAAGCAACACATTATCGGGCCTGTCGGCATGTTTACCGACAACTAATGTGGTAATGCATGTTCTTTTGCCCGCTGACACACCGATGCGAACTTGAAAAAGGTGCTGAAGTGCAGGTCTATGACTAGTCCCGTTTGCCTCCACCCACTACTGCCTCCGACCACTGACAAGGCTGGGCGTGACGGCGGAGGAAGTACTGGGCGAGACCCTGACAAGAGACGGTGTAAATAACACAGTATCCGATGAATTATATTAATATTGAACATGTCAAATGTTGACATATCAATTACCATATGTAAACATGTCCACATATCCTCGGCCAGAATAAATGCTAGCTGTTGTCGTGTGTTGAATGCAATGGCAATGCATGACATGGACGATATAGTGCCAACATCTGCTGATTTATGTTAAAACTTAAATGCGAAAATGCCATATAAAATAAACTGAACAGGGTTAATCTACCACTGGTGACCTGTCAATGATAAAAACTTGACACAGTTAATAAATAGTCTTCCCCAGACCCAGTTGCACAGAATCTCTTTCAATGTACAAAGTATAAATTGATACATAGACACAATCCTTGCACATCACAGATACAAAATATATAGTTATATTATTTGTAGTCTCTTTTATGTACATCTTGATAGTTTTAGATTAGGTTTGTTTATTTTAATGGAGTTTTATCCTTTTTACATAGGGATCTTTTAACTAGCTAACGTATAATAAAAATTAAATTACATTTAAATATTTTATTGTATGTATGTTTATGTATTAATTATATTCTACATAAAGTACATTATTATTAGTATTAATTTGTTTACTTATTTTAGATTTTTTCTGGGCAAATTGGCCACCCTTTATACATAACATCCCAGCAAACAAGGAACCATTTCTGAACCAGTTGGCACATGTCATACTGGTTCATAATTGGTACCGCTCCACCAGTATGTGTTTTCATGTGTATTCACATGAATACACATGTTCTGCCTGTTGTCACGAGTTTGACACGTGTCATAGTGGGTCAGAACTGGTACGGTTTCACTGGTACATGTCATCACGTGAACAACTCGTGATTTCACCAAATTTGTTCACAGAATCTGGTGAATTCACGTGAATTGAGCCAACTGAACTCGTGAATTCACTTACAGAACATGTGAAATCACGCATCGTTGTTTGCTGGGATTGTATAGTCAGGTAAATTTTGATAGCTGTAGCCTTAGGTCATCTTAAGTGGTCAGGAAAGCTGTCCACATCCAGAAAGAAGTAAAATCAGAATATAAAAATAATTTACACATTACAACAAAACAGGAATTTGAAATAAGTTGTCTGGCCGTAATTAATGTTTTATTCTCATTTATTTCTTGTGACTTGTAGGTAGACGTCACAGTCTCTGAAGTCTTGGTGACATATGACAAAGATGGAGAACCCAAATGCTATTTCTGACATGTGGGCAGAGTTGCAGGCATCTAACAGGTCTGTGACCAGTGGGGGTTGGGAGGATGAGGGGTTGGGGGAGGGTGGGGGTAACAGAGAGGGTTAAACAAAGAACAGGTTTTACCAAATTGAAAATCACTGCACTGCACAAATCGATGATTCAATATTTAACAGAAAACTGTTAAAGGGCAAAAAAAGGCAACGGTTTCGTATCATACACTTAATAGAGTTTATACAAACTAACAATTTCCACATATACTCAATTTTTTAACGTCAGCGGTTTACTCAGAATGTGACCTTAAAGTGTAAAAATCTAACGAAATCCATGATGGCTAGACACCACCATCTTAACCGTGCGTATTATTTGACTTGGCCTGGCTATAAGGCAGCTGCATTCTAAGTCTCTGAGGCGGTCAGCTTCCTGTGACGTCAGTAGGCTTGAGTCTTAGTTTAGTTGGACGATGTAGCAGCTGCTTGACCTAAATCTGTGGTCAACAAGTAATTATGAAGTAGACATATATCACCAGTGGATGGAACAAGATCCAACAAAACGTCAGCGACGTCGTTTCTTAAACCCGGAGCAGTGCTGACAATATTTAGCCATGGATGGACCTAAAGGCTAAACGAGATTTGTGAATAACTAATCTGTGGAGAAGCCTAAGCTTACTGACGTCATTCTTCGTCGACAATGGCGTAGCTCATAGTATTTTGATGGCTGGGTGTTCAAAAATATTTTTCAGGTAAACGGCTGGCGTTAAAAATTTAGTATATGTGGAAATTGTTACTTTATATTAACTCTATTAGGTGTACGCCACGAAACCGTTGCCTTTTTTTGCCCTTTAAGATTATTTTTGAAACAGATTCGGTAATTGACTTAAACTAATACAGTGTAGTATTATTTTGTTTAGCTCCAGAACCAATCAGACTTACCAGGTGATTCACATAAATGACACATGTACACTTAACTATTTAGTGTTTACAACTGTAATTATGGATTTAAAAAAGTTATAAAAATAATAGCTAAAAGATCTCATGTACAAACCATTTAAAAGTATATGACATAAAAAATAAATAAGTGAATTGGATTATAATTAATAGTTTAAAAATAATGGTTAATATTAATTGAAATTTAGATAAGTGCATTTGATGAAGTGAAAGTGACCATTAACACTGCGGGATGTTCTGTCTCTGTTGCTATTTAAATGTCATCTTAAAACATTTATTTATATGAGCATATGGTTGCAAATAGCCATATTTATTTACATAACATTTCAGTGATATATAATTTTTTTTAATAATTTCTAAATTTGTATAAGTAATTTTATTAACCTTTTTAATTTTAGGTATATTTTAATACTGCTCGAATGTAGTGACCTGGTTTTTTGGTTCATGTGATTTAGTGAATTTATTTCACAGGAAACTTGTTTTTGTTTTTAGTATATTTCGGCAGCATCTTACAGTCTGTGGAAGAAACCTGAGTTGCACTTGAAATATACACAAAACACAAATAAGTTTCTTGAGAAGTAAATTTACTAAATAATGTTTTATAATGTTCTTTTTATATATATATATGTATATAGGTATTGTGAGTTTGTTTGAGACCGCATGATAAACGAACCAGTATTATTGTTACGGTGTTAAAATTATGGTTATGACGAAACTCCTAATAATAACAATAAAGCATTTACATAACGCTGTAAATCCAGGTGCTTTTTGAAACATAATAATAGCACTTAATAAATTCAACATTAAAAAAAAACATGGCATCAAACGTACAATTAAATTAAGATTAAGAAATCAAGTGTAAAAAAATAACCAATCATCTCACTGAGTTTCTGTTTCTGCGCAGTCTGCCGAAGACCCTGCTGCTGTCAGGGTGCGCCACTGAGCTGCAGGAACTGATGCACCAGATTGATGTGATGATCGCACAGAAGCGCATCACGTGGGAGCGAGAGAAAGCCTCACTGCAGACAAAGAACGACACAAAGAAGCAGGAACTGGTTGCTGTAAAGGCAGCTCTTCAGTTGAAGCAACAGGAGGTAGGAAACAAACTAAGCTGTAAAGGCAGCTCTTCAGTTGAAGCAACAGGAGGTAGGAAACAAACTCAGCTGTTCAGACGAGTGATTTGTTAAAATGATGAGCTCGTTAGGAAAATGGAATCTGTTGCTGAGTTTTGGGAACACTTTGAAAATGTGAATAGCTGCTGTCATATGTGTCATGTCGTGTCATACTCTGTGTACTAGACTACAGTGACACTGAGTGTACGTGTCATGTCACGTCTCTGTGTTTGTCTCTGTGTTCAGGTTGAGTCTCTAAAGCAGAGACTAGACGGTCTCCCAGGAGACACTCAGCAGGACCTCAACCTGGAGTATGAGAGACAGTTACAGCATCTGAGGCAGGAGGTAAGTCTCAATTGATACACTGTTTTTGAGACAGCTAGAGAGTCACCTCCCTCTCTTTCCCTCCCTCCTCCCTCCTCCCTCTTCCCTCTTCCCTCCTCCCTCCTCCCTCCTCCCTCCTCCCTCCTCCCCCTCCCTCTACCCTATCCCTCTACCCTGTCCCTCTCCTCGCCCCCTCCTTCCATCTCTCCCTCCATCGCTCTCTCTACCTCCCTCCCTCCTCACCCTACATACCTCTTTACCTCATTATCTTCCTCCTCCAATCCTCCTTCCCTCATTCTCTTCCTCCCTGCCTCCTTCTCTGCCTGCTTATGCCCTTTGGGCTGATCTCCCTCCCTCTCCTACCCTTCCTTGCCCCACCCTCCACTCTCCCTTCTCTGCTCCCTTCTTTACTCAACCTTCCTCCCTCCCTCTCACTCCCTCCCTGCTTTCCCCTCTCCACTCCGCCCCTTCTCTCACCCTCCCTGTCCCAATTTTCCCTCCCTCTACCCCTCTACCCCTCCCCTCCCTCCCTCTACCCCTCCCCTCCCTCCCTGACTTCTCTCTCTCACACTGCTAATTATCACTGGCTGTACATGATATGGTGATATAGTTTGTTGCGTGCCCACCAGGTGTCGCAGATAAAGGAGGACTATGATCGTCACCACAGGAAGTGCACTCGTCAGGTGAAGGAGGTGCAAAGAGAGAAGACAAGAGCTCTCACAGAGGTGAAGACGCTCTCAGAGCAGCTCTCTAGACTCAGCGAGAAACTTGAGGCAAGTTTCACTTTCGTTTTCACCGTACTGTTGCCTTTCTGTCAGCGATTTTTTTAAAGCAATCTTTTTAGAGCAGATTTCCAAGGTGAACGAATGAATTGATTTAATGCCTTGACAAGCCAGGGCTTTTAATAATACAAAACAATTATGCACCTTATCGAATTACATATATAAATTACACTCCTAATATAAAATGTTATAAATGCAATTAGAATAAATGAATAAAATAAACTAATTAAATTAAATTCATATATTATTATAAATTATGATATTGTGGTTGTTGTCTGTGGTAGATAGCCACAACTGCTCATGGTACAAGTATAGTACGGTACAGTACAGTACAGTACAGTACAGTACAGTACAGTACAGTACAGTACAGTACAGTACAGTACAGTACAGTAACCTTTAATAGTCCCCCCAAAGATGACATTCTTGTGGTAGATATTCACATAACACAACGACATTAGTATTGACAATGCTTATAATAGTATTGCATCCCATTTTCCAAAATCATTTGAATTTGTCAAATACTCTAAAAAAATACTTTGTGATGGGAATTGATAAAGGTCTTGCATCAATAAATGGCAAGTTAGCTTTTTATTCAGTTGTCTTTGTATTGTAAAGAGCGAAACACATACTCTGCCATTTTACCACGTTTTCCTGACAAGAATAATGTGAGAAGTGATTGTGTCACTAGACGTGTGTGCCACATGTTCCCAGGACTATCGCCACAACTTCCACGAGGCGAGGGACCAGAACTTGACCTACCAGAAGGAGATTGAGGCACTTCACTCACAGATGAAAACCTCATCAGAGAAATATGACCTCAGTCAGGTCAGTGTTGGTGTTGTCATGGCAATGACCTCAGTCAGGTTAGTGTTGGTGTTGTCTTGGCGATGACCTCAGTCAGGATAGTGTTGGTGTTGTCTTGGCGATGACCTCAGTCAGGATAGTGTTGGTGTTGTCTTGGCGATGACCTCAGTCAGGTTAGTGTTGGTGTTGTCATGGCAATGACCGCAGTCAGGTTAGTGTTGGTGTTGTCTTGGCGATGACCTCAGTCAGGTTAGTGTTGGTGTTGTCTTGGCGATGACCTCAGTCAGGTTAGTGTTGGTGTTGTCATGGCAATGACCGCAGTCAGGTTAGTGTTGGTGTTGTCTTGGCGATGACCTCAGTCAGGTTAGTGTTGGTGTTGTCTTGGCGATGACCTCAGTCAGGTTAGTGTTGGTGTTGTCATGGCAATGACCGCAGTCAGGTTAGTGTTGGTGTTGTCTTGGCGATGACCTCAGTCAGGTTAGTGTTGGTGTTGTCTTGGCGATGACCTCAGTCAGGATAGTGTTGGTGTTGTCTTGGCGATGACCTCAGTCAGGATAGTGTTGGTGTTGTCTTGGCGATGACCTCAGTCAGGTTAGTGTTGGTGTTGTCATGGCGATGACCTCAGTCAGGTTAGTGTTGGTGTTGTCTTGGCGATGACCTCAGTCAGGTTAGTGTTGGTGTTGTCTTGGCGATGACCTCAGTCAGGATAGTGTTGGTGTTGTCTTGGCGATGACCTCAGTCAGGATAGTGTTGGTGTTGTCTTGGCGATGACCTCAGTCAGGTTAGTGTTGGTGTTGTCATGGCGATGACCTCAGTCAGGATAGTGTTGGTGTTGTCTTGGCGATGACCTCAGTCAGGATAGTGTTGGTGTTGTCTTGGCGATGACCTCAGTCAGGTTAGTGTTGGTGTTGTCATGGCGATGACCTCAGTCAGGTTACGGTTAACGTTGGTGTTATCATGGCAGCTGAATAGTCAAATTCTTTGTTACAACAGGATTTAAGTGCCTCTTGTTTTATGCTGTTTAAATGCTAGTCTGCTAGTGTTCTTACTCAGAGTGAAACCTTCGGTCCCACATTATCAGCTTTTCTGTATTGTAAGACATCTTACAGAAACATATTCAAGTATCTGTTTGAAATAGAACAGTCCACAGATTGTGTATTGGTGAGTAATGGTTGTCAATAGTTACCTGCACAATGTGATTTCCAGTGACGTTGCACAGAAGCTTTTATTTAATATTATCATTGAGAGATTCACAGCATTTACTTACATGTGCCTAATATATTGATTGTGTATAATAGTTGTGCACAAAGATCGTTAATAAACAATTAATTATAGTATAATTGTACCAGAAATATTCCATATTGAATTCGGGACGCTGCGGTCTTGAGACTTAAGCACCAGTGACGTAAACTGCTTATGTCACTGGCACACGATAGTTCGGACATCCTATGTCTGTCCATTGGTATTTGACAAATTTAGTATGTTGTGGATTGCTTCAATCACAATCAAAATTTTAGCAAAGATTCCGCCAATCCTTGCCTTTTTCAACAATGCGCTAGTGACGTAAACGATTTGTCTTACGTTATTGGTTCTGTGCCTCAAGATGGCAACGCCCTGAATCTAAGATAGCAGGTTTTTGATACCATTAAACTAATTGTTTATTAATGATCTTTGTGCACAATTACTATAGTACAAATATGTAAGTTAATACTGTGAACCTCTCACTGACTGGAGTATCCCTTTAAGATTAGAATAAATGCATAGTCTTCACTATACTGTGTTTAAGAAAGGTTTACTTTTAACACTACTTAATTTTTCCCAAAAAATTCCAGGTTGAAAAGAAAAGCCATGGTGGTTTTGTTGCAGCAACAACTCGGCAGTTTCCAGACGCAGGTAGACAAGAGGCGCGACCTGCTGGAGATGACGGAAACTAATCTCAAATCAAAGATCACACACCTAGAGAGTCAACTGTCCCGTTCCCGCGACACTGTCAACAGTCAGGTAACCATGGCAACGGCACAGTGTTGTGAAGTAGAGAACTCGGTGGGCATCTTGAATTAATGAACTAAATAATTAGTTGCTGTTCATGAGTTAATTATGTTTTGCCAGTTCCAGTTATATTATATTTAAAAAATCCAATTCCCAAAATTCCCAACTCAGAACTTTCTTGAAAATTGGTTCCATTTCTCAAACTGGAATATACATCTGGGCTGGAATTTATCATATGAAAGTGTAATTATTGTGACTATGTAACATTGATTTTAACAGGACAGCCAGATTGCTCGACTGAAAGCATCCCTTGATAGTGCACTGTCATCCCACAAGAGGGCGCTAGCAGAGAAGGATGCGCTAGAACGAGAGATGCTGAAATCACAACGCACTGTCCGGGTAGGAGATTGCTGACCGTGGGATGTCCAGTTACCTCCCACAAATTCCTGTTCCTTTCTTTTTTCTCTCATCTTCTGTGGGAAGCATTCAGCCACGATTTAGAGGCGCAACAAACAATATCATTTGGCGTAGTCATAAATGGTGACAGACAAGGGGCGTTATTGGAGCATGGAACAACTAAAAATTGTGGAAAAGCAATTTCAAACATATTTTGAGTTTTTTATGAAAGGTGATAAAGATTTAATTGTAATAGGGAGTTGATTCCAGATTGTGGGAGCAAGTAGACAGAAAGCAGATTTGTTCATGTTGAGCTTAGTTTAATAAGGAACAGAAGGTTTGGAAACGCATGATCTAAGGGTCCTGGAGATATAAGGGATATGTACCAGACTAAGTAAGTATTGTGCAGGGCTTTATGCAGGATAAAATTATTGCCAGTCACACATGTTTTGGTGGACACAGTTTACAAACTTTTAAATGTGTCTGATGACCTGAAATGGACTACAAACACACATGTGACACCATTTACACTCACTTTCAAGCATAACTAACAATATCTATGGTTTTCGAAGAACTTTTTTTAGCTCCTTCATTTTTTTACCCGTCCACCATATTTCTACTTCTACCCGTCCATATTCGTTTTTACCTGTCCAAATGACAGGTGGATGGGTCTCTACATAAAGCTATGGGTATGTGACAGTAGCAGATTTTAATTTAATTGGATCACCAACTAGAAGCCAGTGTGACTGGTTCAGTAGGGGTGGTGTCTAAGCTCGGTGCAGGTCTTTATTTGGGACTAAACTTTCACCAGTCCACAATTTCCCTGTATATGTGCATGCACACGACACTGTCTAGACAACCACGGGGTGAATAATGTACAGTTTCTTGGTTCACATAATACACCCCTCTCTCACCCGCACACTTTAAATTATTAAAACGGGAGATTCAAAATTAAATGAAGTGTTCTCATCATTCTCATGTGACTGCAGGGACTGGAGACTGAGAAGGGGGAGGTGTTTATACTACAGAGACTGAAGACTGAGAAGGGGGGGTATTTATACTACAGAGACTGAAGACTGAGAAGGGGGAGGTATTTATACTACAGAGACTGAAGACTGAGAAGGGGGAGGTATTTATACTACAGAGACTGGAGACTGAGAAGGGGGGGTATTTATACTAGAGACTGGAGAATGAGAAGGGGGAGGTGTTTATACTACAGAGACTGGAGAATGAGAAGGGGGAGGTATTTATACTACAGAGACTGAAGACTGAGAAGGGGGAGGTATTTATACTACAGAGACTGAAGACTGAGAAGGGGGAGGTATTTATACTACAGAGACTGGAGATGAGAAGGGGGAGGTGTTTATACTAGAGACTGGAGAATGAGAAGGGGGAGGTGTTTATACTACAGAGACTGGAGAATGAGAAGGGGGAGGTGTTTATACTAGAGACTGGAGAATGAGAAGGGGGAGGTGTTTATACTACAGAGACTGGAGAATGAGAAGGGGGAGGTGTTTATACTACAGAGACTGGAGAATGAGAAGGGGGAGGTGTTTATACTAGAGACTGGAGAATGAGAAGGGGGAGGTGTTTATACTAGAGA
Organism: Ridgeia piscesae; assembly: GCA_025642075.2. NCBI lineage: Eukaryota > Metazoa > Annelida > Polychaeta > Sabellida > Siboglinidae > Ridgeia > Ridgeia piscesae. The sequence goes on from JAODUO010000183.1 coordinate 438,315, forward strand.
CTGGAGAATGAGAAGGGGGAGGTGTTTATACTACAGAGACTGAGAAGGGGGAGGTGTTTATACTAAGAGACTGGAGAATGAGAAGGGGGAGGTGTTTATACTAGAGACTGGAGAATGAGAAGGGGGAGGTGTTTATACTACGAGACTGGAGAATGAGAAGGGGGAGGTGTTTATACTACAGAGACTGGAGAATGAGAAGGGGGAGGTGTTTATACTACAGAGACTGAGAAGGGGGAGGTGTTTATACTAGAGACTGGAGATGAGAAGGGGGAGGTGTTTATACTAGACATGAGACTGAGAAGGGGGAGGTGTTTATACTACAGAGACTGGAGAATGAGAAGGGGGAGGTGATTATACTACAGAGACTGAGAAGGGGGAGGTGTTTATACTACAGAGACTGGAGAATGAGAAGGGGGAGGTGTTTATACTACAGAGACTGAGAAGGGGGAGGTGTTTATACTACAGAGACTGGAGAATGAGAAGGGGGAGGTGTTTATACTACAGAGACTGAGAAGGGGGAGGTGTTTATACTAGAGACTGGAGAATGAGAAGGGGGAGGTGTTTATACTAGAGACTGGAGAATGAGAAGGGGGAGGTGTTTATACTACACGAGAATGAGAAGGGGGAGGTGTTTATACTGGAGAATGAGAAGGGGGAGGTGATTATACTACAGAGACTGAGAAGGGGGAGGTGTTTATACTACAGAGACTGGAGAATGAGAAGGGGGAGGTGTTTATACTACAGAGACTGAGAAGGGGGAGGTGTTTATACTACAGAGACTGGAGAATGAGAAGGGGGAGGTGTTTATACTACAGAGACTGGAGAATGAGAAGGGGGAGGTGTTTATACTGACGGGGAGGTGCGATAAGAGACTGAGAAGGGGGAGGTGTTTATACTAGAGACTGAATGAAGGGGGAGGTGTTTATACTCAGAGACTGGAAATGAGAAGGGGGAGGTGTTTATATAGAGACTGAGAACTGGAGAATGGGGGAAGGGGGGTGATTATACTACAGAGACTGAGAAGGGGGAGGTGTTTATACTACAGAGACTGGAGAATGAGAAGGGGGAGGTGTTTATACTACGGAGACTGGAGAATGAGAAGGGGGAGGTGTTTATACTACAGAGAATGAGAAGGGGGAGATGTTTATACTAGAGACTGGAGAATGAGAAGGGGGAGGTCTTTATACTACAGAGACTGGAGAATGAGAAGGGCGAAGTGTCGACAGCCGCTGCGATAAAAGACGAACACCTACAAGCGTGGAAGGCTGAACAGGAGCGCCTCGTGGGGCAGATCTCGGAACTTCAGCACACCCTTGAGGAGAAAGATCGTCTCATCCAGTCAGTCTCCAATCCTCTCATCCAGTCAGTCTCCAATCGTCTCATCCAGTCAGTCTCCACTCGTCTCATCCAGTCAGTCTCCACTCGTCTCATCAAGTCAGTCTCCACTCGTCTCATCCAGTCAGTCTCCACTCGTCTCATCCAGTCAGTCTCCACTCGTCTCACCCAGTCAGTCTCCACTCGTCTCATCCCAGTCAGTCTCCACTCGTCTCATCCAGTCAGTAGTCTCCACTCGTCTCACCCAGTCAGTCTCCACTCGTCTTTCTCCTGTTTCTTGTGTTATTATGAGGAGGTTCTTAATAACAACATAAGTTTCCCTGTCAATATGTGCTTAATAAGTCAAACACAATTTGCGTTAGTGAAATGATCAAAATGTAAACAAATGTTTGTGAAAATGTTCACCACATTTGAAGAATGGTTAAATTAAGCTTAGTTTCTAAAAAAAACTGGCACAAGGCTAGGCAAGAATAAATGACCTTGAGGACACGAGACTAAGCAGCAATAACTGACCTTCAGGACATGAGACTAGGCAGCAATAACTGACCTTGAGGACATGGTACTAGGCAGCAATAACTGACCATGAGGACACGAGACTAGGCAGCACTAACTGACCTTGAGGATATGAGACTAGGCAGCAATAACTGACCTTGAGGACATGAGACTAGGCAGCACTAACTGACCTTGAGGACATGAGACTAGGCAGCAATAACTGACCTTGAGGACATGAGACTAGGCAGCAATAACTGACCATGAGGACACGAGACTAGGCAGCACTAACTGACCTTGAGGACATGAGACTAGGCAGCAATAACTGACCTTGAGGACATGAGACTAGGCAGCACTAACTGACCTTGAGGACATGAGACTAGGCAGCACTAACTGACCTTGAGGACATGAGACTAGGCAGCAATAACTGACCTTGAGGACACGAGACTAGGCAGCACTAACTGACCTTGAGGACATGAGACTAGGCAGCAATAACTGACCTTGAGGACGCGAGACTAGGCAGCACTAACTGACCTTGAGGACATGAGATTAGGCAGCAATAACTGACCTTGAGGACATGAGACTAGGCAGCAATAACTGACCTTGAGGACATGAAACTAGGCAGCACTAACTGACCTTGAGGACATGAGACTAGGCAGCAATAACTGACCTTGAAGACACGAGACTAGGCAGCACTAACTGACCTTGAGGACATGAGACTAGGCAGCAATGACTGACCTTGAGGACACGAGACTAGGCAGCAATGACTGACCTTGAGGACACAAGACTAGGCAGCACTAACTGACCTTGAGGACATGAGACTAGGCAGCACTAACTGACCTTGAGGACATGAGACTAGGCAGCACTAACTGACCTTGAGGACATGAGACTAGGCAGCAATAACTGACCTTGAAGACACAAGACTAGGCAGCACTAACTGACCTTGAGGACATGAGACTAGGCAGCACTAACTGACCTTGAGGACATGAGACTAGGCAGCAATAACTGACCTTGAGGACGCAAGACTAGGCAGCAATGACTGACCTTGAGGACACAAGACTAGGCAGCAATGACTGACCTTGAGGACACAAGACTAGGCAGCACTAACTGACCTTGAGGACATGAGACTAGGCAGCACTAACTGACCTTGAGGACATGAGACTAGGCAGCAATAACTGACATTGAGGACGCAAGACTAGGCAGCAATGACTGACCTTGAGGACACAAGACTAGGCAGCAATGACTGACACAAGACTAGGCAGACTTTCATGATGACTAATTGTTTTGTCATTTGTCTTCAGGTTCATCTTTGTGTTTATTGATGCTGTACTATGAAACTGTGTCACAAGTGTTTGTCATTTTATATGCAGCTGTGTCATTTGCTGTCAACATATATCATAATATTTCCTGATGTCATGTTTCAGGAGCCTGGAGCAGTCAACTAAACTAGAGAGTTCTGACGTGACACGCCAACTGAAAGAGGCAGTTCACCAGTTGAAGGCAGACTTGAAGTATGTACCTGCCTATGTAACCTACTGTTACAATTGAAGGCAGACTTGAAGTATGTACCTGCCTATGTAACCTACTGTTACAATTGAAGGCAGACTTGAAGTATGTACCTGCCTATGTAAGCTACTGTTACAATTGAAGGCAGACTTGAAGTATGTACCTGCCTATGTAACCTACTGTTACAATTGAAGGCAGACTTGAAGTATGTACCTGCCTATGTAACCTACTGTTACAGTTGAAGGCAGACTTGAAGTATGTACCTTCCTATGTAACCTACTGTTACAATTGAAGGCAGACTTGAAGTATGTACCTTCCTATGTAACCTACTGTTACAGTTGAAGGCAGACTTGAAGTATGTACCTTCCTATGTAACCTACTGTTACAATTGAAGGCAGACTTGAAGTATGTACCTTCCTATGTAACCTACTGTTACAATTGAAGGCAGACTTGAAGTATGTACCTGCCTATGTAACCTACTGTTACAGATGAAGGCAGACTTGAAGTATGTACCTGCCTATGTAACATACTGTTACAATTGAAGGCAGACTTGAAGTATGTACCTTCCTATGTAACCTACTGTTACAATTGAAGGCAGACTTGAAGTATGTACCTGCCTATGTAACCTACTGTTACAATTGAAGGCAGACTTGAAGTATGTACCTGCCTATGTAACCTACTGTTACAATTGAAGGCAGACTTGAAGTATGTACCTGCCTATGTAACCTACTGTTACAATTGAAGGCAGACTTGAAGTATGTACCTGCCTATGTAACCTAATGTTACAGTTGAAGGCAGACTTGAAGTATGTACCTGCCTATGTAACCTACTGTTACAATTGAAGGCAGACTTGAAGTATGTACCTGCCTATGTAACCTACTGTTACAATTGAAGGCAGACTTGAAGTATGTACCTGCCTATGTAACCTACTGTTACAATTGAAGGCAGACTTGAAGTATGTACCTGCCTATGTAACCTACTGTTACAGTTGAAGGCAGACTTGAAGTATGTACCTGCCTATGTAACCTACTGTTACAATTGAAGGCAGACTTGAAGTATGTACCTGCCTATGTAACCTACTGTTACAATTGAAGGCAGACTTGAAGTATGTACCTTCCTATGTAACCTACTGTTACAATTGAAGGCAGACTTGAAGTATGTACCTTCCTATGTAACCTACTGTTACAGTTGAAGGCAGACTTGAAGTATGTACCTTCCTATGTAACCTACTGTTACAATTGAAGGCAGACTTGAAGTATGTACCTTCCTATGTAACCTACTGTTACAATTGAAGGCAGACTTGAAGTATGTACCTGCCTATGTAACCTACTGTTACAGATGAAGGCAGACTTGAAGTATGTACCTGCCTATGTAACCTACTGTTACAATTGAAGGCAGACTTGAAGTATGTACCTGCCTATGTAACATACTGTTACAGTTGAAGGCAGACTTGAAGTATGTACCTGCCTATGTAACATACTGTTACAGATGAAGGCAGACTTGAAGTATGTACCTGCCTATGTAACCTACTGTTACAGATGAAGGCAGACTTGAAGTTTGTACCTGCCTGTGTAACCTACTGTTACAGTTGAAGGCAGACTTGAAGTATGTACCTGCCTATGTAACATACTGTTACAGATGAAGGCAGACTTAAAGTATGTATCTGCCTATGTAACATACCGTGGTACTTCGGTATATATCGAAGTATCGCGATACTTGTGAAAGAAGTTCTGTATAGTTACCAACAGACGCTAGAGAGTATGCTAAGACTTGGATGTGTGACAAGTGGTGTTATGCCACTCTTTACACATGTGGTAAACACTTGTGGACACATGACAATAATGCAGCTTGATGTAGCTGATGACATTATGAATGACTTACCAAGCATCTTCATGGTGGCACCAACAAAATATTGCCGTCATATAGCCCTAGCATGCATTGATTGATTAAAAGTTTTGTTACACATTTCCTTACTAGAGAAAAGTCGTGTTTATGGCATTAGTCTAAGTGAATAGCATGTTTCTTTGGAGATCTTTACTGCACTGAATTGACTTATAAAGTAAATACATTTATTACCAGTAAACAATGAGTATCCGTCTGTTCAGGAAAACTCATAAAAACGGGCAACGTTTGCAAGACGAGAAGCGCCAGCTGGAGGCAGAACTTGGTACTGCACGACAAGACTGTGTTACACTGAACGAAGAACTAACTGCCAGGGTTTGTAAATATGTGGAGACATAAGAATAATATATCACACCGTTGACTGTAATCATGTCATATAAGAATAATATATCACACAGCTGACTGTAATCATGTCATATATCAATAATATATCAAACAGCTGACTGTAATCATGTCATATAAGAATAATATATCACACAGCTGACTGTAATAATGTCATATAAGAATAATATATCACACGGCTGACTGTAATCGTGTCATATAAGAATAATATATCACACACCTGACTGTAATCATGCCATATAAGAATAATATATCACACAGCTGACTGTAATCATGCCATATAAGAATAATATATCACACACCTGACTGTAATCATGCCATATAAGAATAATATATCACACAGCTGACTGTAATAATGTCATATAAGAATAATATATCACACGGCTGACTGTAATCGTGTCATATAAGAATAATATATCACCCAGCTGACTGTAATCGTGTCATATAAGAATAATATATCACACAGCTGACTGTAATCATGTCATATAAGAATAATATATCACCCAGCTGACTGTAATCATGTCATATAAGAATAATATATCACACAGCTGACTGTAATCATGTCATATAAGAATAATATATCACACAGCTGACTGTAATCATGTCATATATCAATAATATATCACACAGCTGACTGTAATCATGTCATATAAGAATAATATATCACACAACTGACTGTAATCATGTCATATAAGAATAATATATCACACGCTGACTGTAATCATGTCATATAAGAATAATATATCACCCAGCTGACTGTAATCATGCCATATAAGAATAATATATCACCCAGCTGACTGTAATCATGCCATATAAGAATAATATATCACACAGCTGACTGTAATAATGTCATATAAGAATAATATATCACACGGCTGACTGTAATCGTGTCATATAAGAATAATATATCACCCAGCTGACTGTAATCGTGTCATATAAGAATAATATATCACACCGCTGACTGTAATCATGTCATATAAGAATAATATATCACCCAGCTGACTGTAATCATGTCATATAAGAATAATATATCACACAGCTGACTGTAATCATGTCATATAAGAATAATATATCACACAGCTGACTGTAATCATGTCATATAACAATAATATATCACACAGCTGACTGTAATCATGTCATATAAGAATAATATATCACACAACTGACTGTAATCATGTCATATAAGAATAATATATCACACCGCTGACTGTAATCATGTCATATAAGAATAATATATCACACAGCTGACTGTAATCATGTCATATAAGAATAATATATCACACAGCTGACTGTAATCATGTCATATAAGAATAATATGTCACACAGCTGACTGTAATCATGTCATATCAATAATATATCACACAGCTGACTGTAATCATGTCATATAAGAATAATATATCACACAACTGACTGTAATCGTGTCATATAAGAATAATATATCACCCAGCTGACTGTAATCGTGTCATATAAGAATAATATATCACACCGCTGACTGTAATCATGTCATATAAGAATAATATATCACACAGCTGACTGTAATCATGTCATATAAGAATAATATATCACACAGCTGACTGTAATCATGTCATATAAGAATAATACTGACTGTAATCATGTCATATAAGAAAATATATCACCTGACGATATATAAACAATAATATATCACACAGCTGACTGTAATCATGTCATATAAGAATAATATATCACACAGCTGACTGTAATCATGTCATATAAGAATAATATATCACACAGCTGACTGTAATCGTGTCATATAAGAATAATATATCACACCGCTGACTGTAATCATGTCATATAAGAATATATCACACAGCTGACTGCAATCATGTCATATAAGAATAATATATCACACAGCTGACTGTAATCATGTCATATAAGAATAATATATCACACAGCTGACTGTAATCATGTCATATACAATAATATATCACACAGCTGACTGTAATCATGTCATATAAGAATAATATATCACACAGCTGACTGTAATCATGTCATATAAGAATAATATATCACACAGCTGACTGTAATCATGTCATATAAGAATAATATATCACACAGCTGACTGTAATCATGTCATATATGAATAATATATCACACCGCTGACTGTAATCATGTCATATAAGAATAATATATCACACAGCTGACTGTAATCATGTCATATAAGAATAATATATCACACCGCTGACTGTAATCATGTCATATAAGAATAATATATCACACCGCTGACTGTAATCATGTCATATAAGAATAATATATCACACAGCTGACTGCAATCATGTCATATATGAATAATATATCACACAGCTGACTGCAATCATGTCATGTAAGAATAATATATCACACAGCTGACTGCAATCATGTCATATAAGAATAATATATCACACAGCTGACTGCAATCATGTCATATAAGAATAATATGTCACACAGCTGACTGCAATCATGTCATATAAGAATAATATATCACACAGCTGACTGTAATCATGTCATATAAGAATAATATATCACACAGCTGACTGTAATCATGTCATATAAGAATAATATGTCACACAGCTGACTGTAATCATGTCATATAAGAATAATATATCACCCAGCTGACTGTAATCATGTCATATAAGAATAATATATCACACAGCTGACTGTAATCATGTCATATAAGAATAATATGTCACACAGCTGACTGTAATCATGTCATATAAGAATAATATATCACACAGCTGACTGTAATCATGTCATATAAGAATAATATATCACACAGCTGACTGTAATCATGTCATATAAGAATAATATATCACACAGCTGACTGTAATCATGTCATATAAGAATAATATATCACACAGCTGACTGTAATCATGTCATATAAGAATAATATATCACACAGCTGACTGTAATCATGTCATATAAGAATAATATATCACACAGCTGACTGTAATCATGTCATATAAGAATAATATGTCACACAGCTGACTGTAATCATGTCATATAAGAATAATATGTCACACAGCTGACTGTAATCATGTCATATAAGAATACTATATCACACAGCTGACTGTAATCATGTCATATACGAATAATATATCACACAGCTGACTGTAATCATGTCATATAAGAATAATATGTCACACAGCTGACTGCAATCATGTCATATAAGAATAATATATCACACAGCTGACTGCAATCGTGTCATATAAGAATAATATATCACACAGCTGACTGTAATCATGTCATATAAGAATAATATATCACACAGCTGACTGCAATCGTGTCATATAAGAATAATATATCACACAGCTGACTGTAATCATGTCATATAAGAATAATATATCACACAGCTGACTGTAATCATGTCATAAAATGAATAATATATCACACAGCTGACTGTAATCATGTCATATAAGAATAATATATCACACAGCTGACTGTAATCATGTCATATAAGAATAATATATCACACAGCTGACTGTAATCATGTCATATAAGAATAATATATCACACAGCTGACTGTAATCATGTCATATAAGAATAATATGTCACACAGCTGACTGTAATCATGTCATATAAGAATAATATATCACACAGCTGACTGTAATCATGTCATATACGAATAATATATCACACAGCTGACTGTAATCATGTCATATAAGAATAATATGTCACACAGCTGACTGCAATCGTGTCATATAAGAATAATATATCACACAGCTGACTGCAATCATGTCATATAAGAATAATATATCACACAGCTGACTGCAATCGTGTCATGTAAGAATAATATATCACACAGCTGACTGCAATCATGTCATGTAAGAATAATATATCACACAGCTGACTGCAATCATGTCATGTAAGAATAATATATCACACAGCTGACTGTAATCATGTCATATAAGAATAATATATCACACCGCTGACTGCAATCATGTCATGTAAGAATAATATATCACACAGCTGACTGTAATCATGTCATATAAGAATAATATATCACACAGCTGACTGTAATCATGTCATATAAGAATAATATATCACACAGCTGACTGTAATCGTGTCATATAAGAATAATATATCACACAGCTGACTGCAATCATGTCATATAAGAATAATATATCACACAGCTGACTGTAATCATGTCATATAAGAATAATATATCACACAGCTGACTGTAATCATGTCATATAAGAATAATATATCACACAGCTGACTGTAATCGTGTCATATAAGAATAATATATCACACAGCTGACTGCAATCGTGTCATATAAGAATAACATATCACACAGCTGACTGTAATCGTGTCATATAAGAATAATATATCACACCGCTGACTGCAATCATGTCATATAAGAATAATATATCACACAGCTGACTGTAATCATGTCATATAAGAATAATATATCACACAGCTGACTGTAATCATGTCATATAAGAATAATATATCACACAGCTGACTGCAATCGTGTCATATAAGAATAATATATCACACAGCTGACTGTAATCGTGTCATATATGAACAATAATACTTTTAGTAGTAGAACTTCTCTGGCCCCTGTTAATGTATGAAGTGAGACGTTCCAGTAAGAATGTTTCCCACAGGTGGATGAAGTGAGAAGACTCGAGGGAAATGATTTAAAGAAGTTTAAGTTGGAAGTTGCCAAGGTAACACCTTTTTTATTCATTAATTGTTTGTGCGTAATTTCCATGTATTTCACATGAATAATGATTCAAATTTAAGATCTTGTTGCGACTTTGTGCAATGTCTTCTAATTGCCAACAATAGAATGTGCAGCAATGACAACTCACAAAACTGTAAATTATAACTAAACAAGGTTGGTTATCTTTGTTTGCTGAACTTCATTTGTCTCATTGAGGTAATAATATTGTACTTCGTGAGATATAGTTTCTTGTAATTGTTGGCTCATCTGCCTATTTTGACGACACCTTGCAGTCATCAACAGAATGAAGTTATGGGACACAAGCTGTGAAATGAAGTATTAGCCAGTGTGCCAAACCTGCTTATTGGGTATAACCCTGCACCGACTGATAGTGGGTTTTTTTCTTGCTGAATTCTACATCCCTAGGACCTCTGCAAGAAATATCAGACGAATATCAAGCAGATATCCTTCAGCAATATTATATATCCAAGTTGGCCAAGATGGCCGCCAGCGTCAATAGAAAAATAACCTTTGAACCAGTGGACTTAGAATGGCAAATGATATCATGTTTTAGCTAGATTTGTTATGATCTATCAATCCGTTTTGGGGTTATTGTTGCAATTTGAAGTCAACAAAAGGTAAAATGTTCAATGTGATGAAAACGTCACTGATATCAGGTTCAAAGGTGCGATTGTTCTTGACGTAATGGAGCATGGGTGGCACAATCCTGAGGGTCGCACGGCTCTTTTCCCGACTGTTACACCTTCAGCTCCTGTTGAACTGTTCAAAGCGTTATAAATTGCTGCAGCAGTGGCAGGCCACGAGCCACACAGAGGAGTAGCAGCAGGCAGTGGGATTCAGTTGCACGATTTTCTGCCACTGCAGAGGGAAAGATGATTGCAGCAACAAATTAATTGCATGCAAACATACCGTTTTCATTTGCAATGTCTCTGTGATATGACCATGAACATGACCTTTGACTTTTTGTTGACCTCAAATTGCCAAAATAACCCCAAAAATGGATAGCTTGTAACAAGTGTATCTAAAGATATGGTATCACTTGGATTCCACTGGTTCAAAGGTTATTTATTTATTTGCACCGGTGGCCATCTTGGATATCTAAAATTGTTCAAGGATATCCGATTGATATTCGCTATAGAGGTCCTAAGGATGTAGATCCAGTGAGAAAAAACTATATCAATACCAGTCGGTGCATGGTTTACCTGTCTGACTATACAGATCAGAACAGACATTCCTTAGATTCTTATTAATGAAGTGAGACAATATAAATCAATAAACCTATATTGTATGTCTACTATTAATAACCAAGAGAGCAGATCTCCATCCAATCTCGCGTTATAATTCTGGTTATACTATCTATTGTGGTACTTACCATTTATTAGGTAAACAAACTAATTATACCTGTAAATGGTTGTGGCGGTGCTTTGTGTTTTAAGGAAAACTAGGCCCATGATAAATCACTGGAACAAATATGCCGAATAATTTATCAAGTAATTTGTTGATTTTGTCAATAATAATAGGAACAAGAGTGAGAGGGGACAAGAATGGTAGGGGGTAAGAGTGGTAGGGGGTAAGAGTGGTAGGGGGTAAGAGTGGTAGGGGGTAAGAGTGGTAGGGGGTAAGAGTGGTAGGGGGTAAGAGTGGTAGGGGGTAAGAGTGGTAGGGGGTAAGAGTGGTAGGGGGTAAGAGTGATTGGGGCAAGAGTGATAGGGGGCAAGAGTGATTGGGGCAAGAGTGTGGGGCAAGAGTGGTATGGGGCAAGAGTGATATGGGGCAAGAGTGATTGGGGCAAGAGTGATTGGGGCAAGAGTGATAGGGGCAAGAGTGGTAGGGCAAGAGTGGTATGGGGGCAAGAGTGATTGGGTCAAGAGTGATAGGGGGCAAGAGTGATAGGGGCAAGAGTGGTATGGGCAAGAGTGATAGGGGCAAGAGTGATTGGGTCAAGAGTGATAGGGGCAAGAGTGGTAGGGAGCAATAGTGGTATGGGCAAGAGTGATAGGGGGCAAGAGTGATTGGGTCAAGAGTGATAGGGGGCAAGAGTGGTGGGAGCAAGAGTGGTATGGGCAAGAGTGATAGGGGGCAAGAGTGATAGGGGCAAGAGTGATAGGGGGCAAGAGTGGTAGGGGCAAGAGTGGTAGGGGACAAGAGTGGTAGGGGCAAGAGTGGTAGGGGACAAGAGTGGTAGGGGACAAGAGTGGTAGGGGACAAGAGTGGTAGGGGCAAGAGTGGTAGGGGCAAGAGTGGTAGGGGCAAGAGTGTAGGGGACAAGAGTGGTAGGGGGCAAGAGTGGTAGGGGCAAGAGTGGTAGGGGCAAGAGTGGTAGGGGACAAGAGTGGTAGGGGACAAGAGTGGTAGGGGACAAGAGTGGTAGGGGGCAAGAGTGGTAGGGGCAAGAGTGGTAGGGGACAAGAGTGGTAGGGGACAAGAGTGGTAGGGGGCAAGAGTGATAGGGGACAAGAGTGATAGGGGACAAGAGTGGTAGGGGACAAGAGTGGTAGGGGCAAGAGTGGTAGGGGACAAGAGTGGTAGGGGCAAGAGTGGTAGGGGACAAGACTGGTAGGGGACAAGACTGGTAGGGGACAAGAGTGGTAGGGGACAAGAGTGGTAGGGGACAAGACTGGTAGGGGACAAGAGTGGTAGGGGACAAGAGTGGTAGGGGACAAGAGTGGTAGGGGCAAGAGTGGTAGGGGACAAGAGTGGTAGGGGACAAGAGTGGTAGGGGACAAGAGTGGTAGGGGACAAGAGTGGTAGGGGACAAGAGTGGTAGGGGACAAGAGTGGTAGGGGCAAGAGTGGTAGGGGACAAGAGTGGTAGGGGACAAGAGTGGTAGGGGACAAGAGTGGTAGGGGACAAGAGTGGTAGGGGACAAGAGTGGTAGGGGCAAGAGTGGTAGGGGACAAGAGTGGTAGGGGACAAGAGTGGTAGGGGACAAGAGTGGTAGGGGACAAGATGGTAGGGGACAAGAGTGGTAGGGGCAAGAGTGGTAGGGGACAAGAGTGGTAGGGGCAAGAGTGGTAGGGGACAAGAGTGGTAGGGGACAAGAGTGGTAGGGGACAAGAGTGGTAGGGGCAAGAGTGGTAGGGGCAAGAGTGGTAGGGGACAAGAGTGGTAGGGGACAAGAGTGGTAGGGGCAAGAGTGGTAGGGGACAAGAGTGGTAGGGGCAAGAGTGGTAGGGGCAAGAGTGGTAGGGGCAAGAGTGGTAGGGGCAAGAGTGGTAGGGGCAAGAGTGGTAGGAGGGGACAAGAGTGGTAGGGGACAAGAGTGGTAGGGGACAAGAGTGGTAGGGGACAAGAGTGGTAGGGGCAAGAGTGGTAGGGGACAAGAGTGGTAGGGGACAAGAGTGGTAGGGGACAAGAGTGGTAGGGGCAAGAGTGGTAGGGGACAAGAGTGGTAGGGGACAAGAGTGGTAGGGGACAAGAGTGGTAGGGGCAAGAGTGGTAGGGGCAAGAGTGGTAGGGGCAAGAGTGGTAGGGGCAAGAGTGGTATGGGCAAGAGGGATAGGGGACAAGAGTGGTAGGGGCAAGAGTGTAGGGGACAAGAGTGGTAGGGGACAAGAGTGGTAGGGGACAAGAGTGGTAGGGGCAAGAGTGGTAGGGGACAAGAGTGGTAGGGGACAAGAGTGGTAGGGGACAAGAGTGGTAGGGGCAAGAGTGGTAGGGGACAAGAGTGGTAGGGGACAAGAGTGGTAGGGGACAAGAGTGGTAGGGGACAAGAGTGGATAGGGGACAAGAGTGTAGGGGACAAGAGTGGTAGGGGACAAGAGTGGTAGGGGACAAGAGTGGTAGGGGACAAGAGTGGTAGGGGACAAGAGTGGTAGGGGCAAGAATGGTGGGAGCAATAGTGGTATGGGCAAGAGTGATAGGGGACAAGAGTGGTAGGGACAAGAGTGGTAGGGGACAAGAGTGGTAGGGGACAAGAGTGGTAGGGGCAAGAGTGGTAGGGGACAAGAGTGGGCATAGTGGTAGGGGACAAGAGTGGTAGGGGACAAGAGTGGTAGGGGACAAGAGTGGTAGGGGCAAGAGTGGTAGGGGACAAGAGTGTAGGGGACAAGAGTGGTAGGGGACAAGAGTGGTAGGGGCAAGAGTGGTAGGGGACAAGAGTGGTAGGGGACAAGAGTGGTAGGGGACAAGAGTGGTAGGGGACAAGAGTGGTAGGGGCAAGAGTGGTAGGGCAAGAGTGGTAGGGGACAAGAGTGGTAGGGGACAAGAGTGGTAGGGGACAAGAGTGGTAGGGGGCAAGAGTGGTAGGGGACAAGAGTGGTAGGGGCAAGAGTGGTAGGGGACAAGAGTGGTAGGGGACAAGAGTGGTAGGGGACAAGAGTGGTAGGGGACAAGAGTGGTAGGGGCAAGAGTGGTAGGGGCAAGAGTGGTAGGGGATCAAGAGTGGTAGGGCAAGAGTGGTAGGGGCAAGAGTGGTAGGGGCAAGAGTGGTAGGGGACAAGAGTGGTAGGGGCAAGAGTGATAGGGGACAAGAGTGGTAGGGGCAAGAGTGGTAGGGGACAAGAGTGGTAGGGACAAGAGTGGTAGGGGCAAGAGTGGTAGGGGACAAGAGTGGTAGGGGACAAGAGTGGTAGGGGACAAGAGTGGTAGGGGCAAGAGTGATAGGGGACAAGAGTGGTAGGGGCAAGAGTGGTAGGGGACAAGAGTGATAGGGGACAAGAGTGGTAGGGGCAAGAGTGGTAGGGGCAAGAGGGGAGGGGGCAAGAGTGGTAGGGGACAAGAGTGGTAGGGGCAAGAGTGGTAGGGGACAAGAATGGTGGGAGCAATAGTGGTATGGGCAAGAGTGGTAGGGGACAAGAGTGGTAGGGGACAAGAGTGGTAGGGGACAAGAGTGGTAGGGGACAAGAGTGGTAGGGGACAAGAGTGGTAGGGGACAAGAGTGGTAGGGGACAAGAGTGGTAGGGGACAAGAGTGGTAGGGGACAAGAGTGGTAGGGGACAAGAGTGGTAGGGGACAAGAGTGGTAGGGGACAAGAGTGGTAGGGGACAAGAGTGGGTAGGGGACAAGAGTGGTAGGGGACAAGAGTGGTAGGGGACAAGAGTGGTAGGGGCAAGAGTGATAGGGGACAAGAGTGGTAGGGGACAAGAGTGGTAGGGGACAAGAGTGGTAGGGGCAAGAGTGGTAGGGGCAAGAGTGGTAGGGGACAAGAGTGGTAGGGGACAAGATGGTGGGGCATAGGAGGGCAAGAGTGATAGGGGACAAGAGTGGTAGGGGACAAGAGTGGAAAGTGGTAGGGCAAGAGTGGTAGGGGACAAGAGTGGTAGGGGACAAGAGTGGTAGGGGACAAGAGTGGTAGGGGCAAGAGTGTAGGGGCAAGAGTGGTAGGGGACAAGAGTGGTAGGGGACAAGAGTGGTAGGGGCAAGAGTGGTAGGGGACAAGAGTGATAGGGGACAAGAGTGGTAGGGGACAAGAGTGGTAGGGGACAAGAGTGGTAGGGGACAAGAGTGGTAGGGGCAAGAGTGTAGGGGCAAGATGGTGAGGGCAAGATGGTAGGCATGTAGGGGACAAGAGTGGTAGGGGACAAGAGTGGTAGGGGACAAGAGTGGTAGGGGACAAGAGTGGTAGGGGCAAGAGTGGTAGGGGACAAGAGTGGTAGGGTGCAAGAGAGATAGGGGATAAGAGTGGATGAGGGGCAAGAGTGGTAGGGGCAAGAGTGGTAGGGGACAAGAGTGGTAGGGGACAAGAGTGGTAGGGGCAAGAGTGGTAGGGGACAAGAGTGGTAGGGGACAAGATGGTGGGGCAAAGTGGTAGGGGCAAGAGTGGTAGGGGACAAGAGTGGTAGGGGACAAGAGTGGATAGGGTGCAAGAGTGGTAGGGGACAAGAGTGGTAGGGGACAAGAGTGGTAGGGGACAAGAGTGGTAGGGGACAAGAGTGGTAGGGGACAAGAGTGGAAGAGGTGGCAAGAGTGGTAGGGGACAAGAGTGGTAGGGGACAAGAGTGGTAGGGGACAAGAGTGGTAGGGGCAAGAGTGGTAGGGGCAAGAGTGGTAGGGGACAAGAGTGGTAGGGGGCAAGAGTGATAGGGGACAAGAGTGGTAGGGGACAAGAGTGGTAGGGGACAAGAGTGGTAGGGGCAAGAGTGGTAGGGGCAAGAGTGGTAGGGGACAAGAGTGGTAGGGGACAAGAGTGGTAGGGGACAAGAGTGATAGGGGACAAGAGTGGTAGGGGCAAGAGTGGTAGGGGACAAGAGTGGTAGGGGCAAGAGTGGTAGGGGACAAGAGTGGTAGGGGACAAGAGTGGTAGGGGGCAAGAGTGATAGGGGACAAGAGTGGTAGGGGACAAGAGTGGTAGGGGACAAGAGTGATAGGGGACAAGAGTGATAGGGGACAAGAGTGGTAGGGGACAAGAGTGGTAGGGGACAAGAGTGGTAGGGGCAAGAGTGGTAGGGGACAAGAGTGGTAGGGGCAAGAGTGATAGGGGCAAGAGTGATAGGGGACAAGAGTGGTAGGGGACAAGAGTGGTAGGGGCAAGAGTGGTAGGGGACAAGAGTGGTAGGGGACAAGAGTGGTAGGGGACAAGAGTGGTAGGGGACAAGAGTGGTAGGGGACAAGAGTGGTAGGGGCAAGAGTGGTAGGGGGCAAGAGTGATAGGGGACAAGAGTGGTAGGGGCAAGAGTGATAGGGGACAAGAGTGGTAGGGGACAAGAGTGGTAGGGGGGGGGGGGGGGGGGGGGGGGGGGGGGGGGGGGGGGGGGGGGGGGGGGGGGGGGGGGGGGGGGGGGGGGGGGGGGGGGGGGGGGGGGGGGGGGGGGGGGGGGGGGGGGGGGGGGGGGGGGGGGGGGGGGGGGGGGGGGGGGGGGGGGGGGGGGGGGGGGGGGGGGGGGGGGGGGGGGGGGGGGACAAGAGTGATAGGGGACAAGAGTGGTAGGGGGCAAGAGTGGTAGGGGCAAGAGTGGTAGGGGCAAGAGTGAGTAGGGGACAAGAGTGGTAGGGGACAAGAGTGGTAGGGAAGGGGGCAAGAGTGATAGGGGCAAGAGTGGTAGGGGCAAGAGTGATAGGGGGCAAGAGTGGTAGGGGACAAGAGTGGTAGGGGGCAAGAGTGGTAGGGGCAAGAGTGGTAGGGGCAAGAGTGATAGGGGGCAAGAGTGGTAGGGGACAAGAGTGTAGGGGGCAAGAGTGGTAGGGGACAAGAGTGGTAGGGGCAAGAGTGGTAGGGGCAAGAGTGGTAGGGGCAAGAGTGATAAAAAAAAAAAAAAAAAAAAAGGGGGGGGGGGGGGGGGGGGGGGGGGGGGGGGGGGGGGGCAAGAGTGGTAGGGGACAAGAGTGGTAGGGACAAGAGTGGTAGGGGCAAGAGTGGTAGGGGCAAGAGTGATAGGGGACAAGAGTGGTAGGGGGCAAGAGTGGTAGGGGCAAGAGTGAGTAGGGGCAAGAGTGATAGGGGGCAAGAGTGGTAGGGGCAAGAGTGGTAGGGGACAAGAGTGGTAGTTGGGCAAGAGTGATAGGGGGACAAGAGTGGTGGGCAATAGTGGTAGGGCAAGAGTGATAGGGGACAAGAGTGATAGGGGCAAGAGTGATAGGGCAAGAGTGGTAGGGGCAAGAGTGATAGGGGACAAGAGTGATAGGGGCAAGAGTGGTAGGGCAGACAAGAGTGGTAAGGGGGGACAAGAGTGGTAGGGGCAAGAGTGGTATTAGGGGCAAGAGTGGTAGGGGCAAGAGTGGTAGGGGCAAGAGTGATAGGGGGCAAGAGTGATAGGGGTCAAGAGTGATAGGGGACAAGAGTGGTGGGGCAAGAGTGGTATGGGCAAGAGTGATAGGGGGCAAGAGTGATGGGTCAAGAGTGATAGGGGACAAGAGTGGTAGGGCAAGAGTGATAGGGGCAAGAGTGATGGTCAAGAGTGATAGGGGCAAGAGTGTAGGGGCAAGAGTGGTCAAGAGTGATAGGGGACAAGAGTGGTAGGGGACAAGAGTGGTAGGGGCAAGAGTGGAGGGGCAAGATGGTAAGAGTGTAGGGGCAAGAGTGGTGGGAGCAATAGTGGTAGGGGCAAGAGTGGTAGGGGACAAGAGTGGTAGGGGACAAGAGTGGTAGGGGACAAGAGTGGTAGGGGCAAGAGTGGTAGGGGACAAGAGTGGTAGGGGGCAAGAGTGGTAGGGGACAAGAGTGGTAGGGGACAAGAGTGGTAGGGGCAAGAGTGGTAGGGGACAAGAGTGGTAGGGGACAAGAGTGGTAGGGGACAAGAGTGGTAGGGGACAAGAGTGGTAGGGGCAAGAGTGGTAGGGGACAAGAGTGGTAGGGGGCAAGAGTGGTAGGGGACAAGAGTGGTAGGGGGCAAGAGTGATAGGGGGCAAGAGTGGTGGGAGCAATAGTGGTATGGGCAAGAGTGATAGGGGCAAGAGTGATTAGGGGCAAGAGTGATTGGGTCAAGAGTGATAGGGGCAAGAGTGATAGGGGGCAAGAGTGATTGGGTCAAGAGTGGTATGGGCAAGAGTGGTAGGGGCAAGAGTGATTGGGGGCAAGAGTGATTGGGTCAAGAGTGATAGGGGCAAGAGTGGTATGGGCAAGAGTGGTAGGGGCAAGAGTGATAGGGGACAAGAGTGATAGGGGGCAAGAGTGGTAGGGACAAGAGTGATAGGGGACAAGAGTGGTAGGGGACAAGAGTGGTAGGGGGAAGAGTGATAGGGGACAAGAGTTGTAGGGGGCAAGAGTGGTAGGGGCAAGAGTGATAGGGGGCAAGAGTGGGGCCTGTATGATGCCCTGTTGTTGACAGCTCCAGGAGAGTCTGGCTGTCAGTGAGGAGCGACGAACCAGTGAGGTCTGTGCCCTGAGGGCTGAGGTCTCACGCGCACTCACTGACCTTCACGACCGTGACCTCACCCTCGCCTCACTCAGTCAGCGCTCCAGTGCCTCGGAGCACCAGCTCCGGGAGCAGTTTGAGCAGCTGGAGAACTCCGCCACAGAACTGCACGTGAGTGTCACCTAGTGGTTGGGCAGTGAAGTACTTGTCATAATGTCTCCAGCTGACTGGGTACTTAACATTATTATATATATATAATATGTCATGCGTTAATATGTTGTATTTTAAACAGTAAATTAGTTATTTTCCTCCACAACAGTTTATGCAGATTTGCTGCTTAGATTCTATTTAATCATTGGAAAATTTTAAAAGTAATTTTTAGATTGGATCTGGATCAAGAATTGCAAGGAAAGGCAAGTTTAAGTCAGTTCTGTGGTATTAGTGTTATTTATTTGTAGACTGGATGCAGAGTAAATGAGGGAGTTAAATTGATTTGGCTCTTTCTGCCGTCATTTAAGGCTCTCCTCAATTTCTGAAAGTTGTCAAATCTAATAAACTATTGAGCATATTTCTTTGTAAAATGTGTTTGGATACAAGGACCATATTCAATCAAATAAAATACCTTAGGAATGTTAAATGAATTTGCAATCAAAATAATTTTGTTGATGATTTAGACAAGAATATATCATATACAAACTATCTGATTTGGGATCTGTTCACTTGTTATTTTGGATAATTGTTTTCAGACTGTATGATTCGTTTCAGATTGCCAACACTGAGCTGGAGGCCTTGCGTGCAGAGAACCGCAGTCTGCGACTCATGACCCTTGGTGGTGTGGGGTCATCACCAGATGGCTCCACCAGTGTGGACACAGATGCGTCGTTCACTCAGCAACAGATCAGTGAACTCAGAGACTCATACAGTGTCTCTGTCAAGTCTCTAGAGGTGATGGTCTCATGTCACATGATATATGGTTTGGTTGCACAGTGGCAAAATTAATGGGATGACTGTCTTATTATTCTGACAGTCTGGCTAAGTAACGCAAGTAATTGGATGACTGCCTTATTATTCCGACAGTCTGGCTAAGTAACTCAGGTAATGGGATGACTGTCTTATTATTCCAACAGTCTGGCTAAGTAACTCAGGTAATGGGATGACTGTCTTATTATTCCGACAGTCTGGCTAAGTAACTCAGGTAATGGGATGACTGTCTTATTATTCCGACAGTCTGGCTAAGTAACGCAAGTAATGGGATGACTGTCTTATTATTCCGACAGTCTGGCTAAGTAACTCAGGTAATGGGATGACTGTCTTATTATTCCGACAGTCTGGCTAAGTAACTCAGGTAATGGGATGACTGTCTTATTATTCCGACAGTCTGGCTAAGTAACTCAGGTAATGGGATGACTGTCTTATTATTCCGACAGTCTGGCTAAGTAACTCAGGTAATGGGGTGACTGTCTTATTATTCCAGAAGTCAGGAGAAGTAACGCAAGTAATGGGATGACTGTCTTATTATTCCGACAGTCTGGCTAAGTAACTCAGGTAATGGGATGACTGTCTTATTATTCCGACAGTCTGGCTAAGTAACTCGGGTAATGGGATGACTGTCTTATTATTCCGACAGTCTGGCTAAGTAACTCAGGTAATGGGATGACTGTCTTATTATTCCAACAGTCTGGCTAAGTAACTCAGGTAATGGGTTGACTGTCTTATTATTCTGACAGTCTGGCTAAGTAACGCAATAATGGGATGACAGTCTTATTATTACGGCAGTCTGGCTAAGTAACGCAAATAATGGGATGACTGTCTTATTATTCCAGAAGTCTGGCTAAGTAACTCAGGTAATGGGATGACTGTCTTATTATTCCGACAGTCTGGCTAAGTAACTCAGGTAATGGGATGACTGTCTTATTATTCCGGCAGTCTGGCTAAGTAACTCAGGTAATGGGATGACTGTCTTATTATTCCGACAGTCTGGCTAAGTAACTCAGGTAATGGGATGACTGTCTTATTATTCCGGCAGTCTGGCTAAGTAACTCAGGTAATGGGGTGACTGTCTTATTATTCCAGAAGTCTGGCTAAGTAACGCAAGTAATGGGATGACTGTCTTATTATTCCAGAAGTCTGGCTAAGTAACGCAAGTAATGGGATGACTGTCTTATTATTTCGACAGTCTGGCTAAGTGGCCATTACAAATGAATATGAGTTGTGTCGTAACCACAAATCAAATCATGTGACCAGATGATCATGTGACCTATGCAGAAGCAGAACCACCAATTGGTGTCAGAAGTGGGATGTCTGAAGGAGCGACTGAGAGTAACAGAGGAGGACACGAGGCAGCGGTTGGAGGACTTACAGCTGCACAAGGAGAAGGCAGTGGACCGCGTCAAGGATGAGGAGGCAAAGTAAGGGACCGTCTCATAGTCACTGATGTTTGTATATCATTTTCACCATCTGATACACATACATTTTTGGTGGTTCCAGGCCCCAGTGATGAGTTGCCTGTCCCCGTGTACGACTAGCCAAATGATTTTGTTTGTTGGGCCTCTGAGCTTGAATATTTTAAGGATATAGGCGCTATAGAAGTTTTACAATTATTATTAATATGCGTAACAATGTAAAGGGGGTCGTCTCATAGTCACTGATATGTAACAACGTAAGGGGTCATCTCAGTGTCTGATGTGTGACAGCATAAGGGGTTGTTTTATAGTCACTGATGTTTGACAGTAAGGGGTTGTCTCATAGTCACTGATGAGTATCAGAGTAAGGGGTCGTCTCATAGTCATTGATGTTAAACAAAGTGGTTGTCTCATAGTCACTGATATGTAACAATGTAAGCGGTTGTCTCCTTCACTGATATGTAACAAAGTAAGGGGTCATCTCAGTGTATGATGTGTGACAGGGTAAGGGGTTGTCTCATAGTCATTGATGTGGGACAGAATAAGGGGTTGTCTTATAGTCACTGATGTTTGACAGTAAGGGGTTGTCTCAATGATGACAAAGTAAGGGGTCGTCTCATAGTCACTGATGTGTAACAAAGTGGTCGTCTCATAGTCACTGATGGGTGACGTCATGCATGATTGGGTGGTTCTCCAGTGGTGCCATCCAATGAATGGAACTCTAGTATCTGCATCACATCAATTTTATATGTGAAGTGCTCATGTGGCCCAGAGAAACCCCCGTCAGCCAATCATAAATGAATGTGAAACAGGCTGCGTGGTTGTTCACTCCATGACGAATTTTTACTGAAATGCTTGTCAAAAGTGGTTTTATTTATGCAAACATATACAGCCAAAAATTGACAGTGGCAGATGGAGATGTTTCTTGTGATATGGAATAGTGCAACTGTTGTGTTATTCACATATGCAGTTGTGAACAAGACTGTTGGGGAGACTGTTGGGGAGGCTGTTGGGAGATTATTAGGGAGACTGTTGGGGAGGCTGTTGGGGAGACTGTTGGGAGGCTGTTGGGAGATTGTTAGGGAGACTGTTGGGAGATTATTGGGGAGGCTGTTGGGAGATTGTTAGGGAGACTGTTGGGGAGGCTGTTGGGAGATTATTAGGGAGGCTGTTGGGGAGACTGTTGGGGAGACTGTTGGGAGGCTGTTGGGAGAGTGTTGGGAGACTGTTGGGGAGACTGTTGGGGAGGCTGTTGGGAGATTGTTAGGGAGACTGTTGGGAGACTGTCGGGGAGACTGTTGGGGAGGCTGTTGGGAGATTATTAGGGAGGCTGTTGGGGAGACTGTTGGAAGGCTGTTGGGAGAGTGTTGGGAGACTGTGGGGGAGACTGTTGGGGAGGCTGTTGGGAGATTGTTAGGGAGGCTGTTGGGGAGGCTGTTGGGAGGCTGTTGGGGAGACTGTTGGGGAGGCTGTTGGGAGATTGTTAGGGAGACTGTTGGGAGACTGTCGGGGAGACTATTGGGGAGGCTATTGGAGAGACTGCTGGGAGACTATTGGGGAGTCTGTCGGGGAGAGAATTGTGAACAAGGCTATTGAGGAGACTATTGGGGAGACTGTCAGGGAGACTGCCAGAGAGACGGTCGGGGAGACTGTTGGAGAAACTGTCGGGGAGTCTGTCGGGGAGACAATTGTGAACAAGGCTATTGAGGAGACTGCCAGGGAGACTGTCGGGGAGACTGTCGGGGAGACTGTCGGGGAGACAACCTTGATGGAGATAATAATTTTGATAAACATTAGCAAACCGCGGCAAACTGGCGAACTTTGGCGATGTTGGCTACTGAAAACGTTTTTACGAACAATTACCCGCTTATGTATAACTGGCTTGTCTTGCCAGTGCTCAGCTGTGTGACGTCTGTGTTTATGTATTGGACGAATCACATGGGACAAATCTGAGATGGTATAACTGGAACTAAAAATATAAGAACATAACTTTACTTACTGAACTAGGTAAGAACTTACCTTTACTTACGAACTAGGTAAGAACTTACCTTTGCTTACCGAACTAGGTAAGAACTTACCTTTGCTTACTGTGCTAGGTAAGAACTTACCTTTACTTACTGAACTAGGTAAAAACTTACCTTTACTTACTGCGCTAGGTAATAACTAACTTTTACTGACTGAACTAGGTAAGAACTAACTTTTACTTACTGAACTAGGTAAGAACTTACCTTTACTTACTGTGCTAGGTAAGAACTTACCTTTACTAACTGCACTAGGTAAGAACTTGCTTTTACTTACTGAACTAGGTAAAAACTTACCTTTACTTACTGCGCTAGGTAAGAACTAACTTTTACTTACTGAACTAGGTAAAAACTTACCTTTACTTACTGCACCAGGTAAGAACTAACCTTTACTTACTGAACTAGGTAAGAACTTACCTTTACTTACTGCACTAGGTAAGAACTTACCTTTATTTATTTAACTCTTTTTCGCAGGCGAATACAGGAAGTACGCAAGTCATGTGACCAGCAGACAGACGCGATGCGCAGCAAACTGCGTGCCACTGTCTCGGTGTACGAGGCACAGATTGACAGGTTGCGCCATCAGGTGGAAGATTACAGAAGTGAAGCTGAAGCCCAGTGCAAGACGGCAGAACGTGAGTGACCAGCCTCTCACTACAGTAGAAGTCTCACGTAGTTTACACCATGGGAATTTGATCCACTGTACATTGAGTTCATTTGGTCAACATCAGGGGATGACCATTCGTTTGCCACTCACCACCTTCATCCTCCCTGTTCCCACTCAGCATCCCTCACTCATCCCTGTTCCCACTCAGCATCCTTCACTCATTCCTGTTCCCACTCAGCATCCTTCACTCCTCCCTGTTCCCACTCAGCATCCTTCACTCCTCCCTGTTCCCACTCAGCATCCTTCACTCATTCCTGTTCCCACTCAGCATCCTTCACTCCTCCCTGTTCCCACTCAGCATCCCTCACTCATCCCTGTTCCCACTCAGCATCCTTCACTCATCCCTGTTCCCACTCAGCAATCAGCATCCCTCACTCATCCCTGTTCCCACTCAGCATCCCTCACTCATCCCTGTTCCCACTCAGCATCCTTCACTCCTCCCTGTTCCCACTCAGCATCCTTCACTCATCCCTGTTCCCACTCAGCATCCCTCACTCATCCCTGTTCCCACTCAGCATCCTTCACTCATCCCTGTTCCCACTCAGCATCCCTCACTCATCCCTGTTCCCACTCAGCATCCCTCACTCATCCCTGTTCCCACTCAGCATCCCTTCACTCATCCCTGTTCCCACTCAGCATCCTTCACTCCTCCCTGTTCCCACTCAGCATCCCTCACTCATCCCTGTTCCCACTCAGCATCCCTCACTCCTCCCTGTTCCCACTCAGCATCCCTCACTCATCCCTGTTCCCACTCAGCATCCCTCACTCCTCCCTGTTCCCACTCAGCTTCCCTCACTCATCCCTGTTCCCACTCAGCATCCTTCACTCATCCCTGTTCCCACTCAGCTTCCCTCACTCATCCCTGTTCCCACTCAGCATCCTTCACTCCTCCCTGTTCCCACTCAGCATCCCTCACTCCTCCCTGTTCCCACTCAGCTTCCCTCACTCATCCCTGTTCCCACTCAGCTCCCTCACTCATCCCTGTTCCCATCAGCATTCACTCATCCCTGTTCCCACTCAGCATCCTTCACTCATCCCTGTTCCCACTCAGCATCCTTCACTCCTCCCTGTTCCCACTCAGCATCCCTCACTCATCCCTGTTCCCACTCAGCATCCCTCACTCATCCCTGTTCCCACTCAGCATCCTTCACTCTCCCTGTTCCCACTCAGCATCCTTCACTCATCCCTGTTCCCACTCAGCATCCTTCACTCATCCCTGTTCCCATTCAGCATCCTTCACTCATTCCTGTTCCCACTCAGCATCCTTCACTCATCCCTGTTCCCACTCAGCATCCTTCACTCATCCCTGTTCCCACTCAGCATCCTTCACTCATCCCTGTTCCCACTCAGCATCCTTCACTCATCCCTGTTCCCACTCAGCATCCTTCACTCATCCCTGTTCCCATCTCAGCATCCCTCACTCTCCCTGTTCCCACTCAGCATCCCTCACTCATCCTGTTCCCACTCAGCATCCTTCACTCTCCCTGTTCCCACTCAGCATCCCTCACTCATCCCTGTTCCCACTCAGCATCCCTCACTCATCCCTGTTCCCACTCAGCATCCTTCACTCATCCCTGTTCCCACTCAGCATCCTTCACTCATCCCTGTTCCCACTCAGCATCCTTCACTCATCCCTGTTCCCACTCAGCATCCTTCACTCATCCCTGTTCCCACTCAGCATCCCTCACTCATCCCTGTTCCCACTCAGCATCCCTCACTCATCCCTGTTCCCATCAGCATCCTTCACTCATCCCTGTTCCCACTCAGCATCCTTCACTCTCCCTGTTCCCACTCAGCATCCTTCACTCATCCCTGTTCCCACTCAGCATCCTTCACTCATCCTGTTCCCACTTCAGCATCCTTCACTCCTCCCTGTTCCCACTCAGCATCCTTCACTCATCCCTGTTCCCACTCAGCATCCTTCACTCATCCCTGTTCCCACTCAGCATCCTTCACTCATCCCTGTTCCCACTCAGCATCCTTCACTCATCCCTGTTCCCACTCAGCATCCTTCACTCCTCCCTGTTCCCACTCAGCATCCTTCACTCATCCCTGTTCCCACTCAGCATCCTTCACTCATCCCTGTTCCCACTCAGCATCCTTCACTCATCCCTGTTCCCACTCAGCATCCCTCACTCATCCCTGTTCCCACTCAGCATCCTTCACTCCTCCCTGTTCCCACTCAGCATCCTTCACTCCTCCCTGTTCCCACTCAGCATCCTACTCATCCTGTTCCCACTCACATCCTTCACTCCCTGTTCCCACTCAGCATCCCTCACTCTCCCTGTTCCCACTCAGCATCCTTCACTCTCCCTGTTCCCACTCAGCATCCTTCACTCCTCCCTGTTCCC
Organism: Ridgeia piscesae; assembly: GCA_025642075.2. Lineage (NCBI taxonomy): Eukaryota > Metazoa > Annelida > Polychaeta > Sabellida > Siboglinidae > Ridgeia > Ridgeia piscesae. The sequence goes on from JAODUO010000183.1 coordinate 464,746, forward strand.
ACTCAGCATCCTTCACTCCTCCCTGTTCCCACTCAGCATCCCTCACTCCTCCCTGTTCCCACTCAGCTTCCCTCACTCATCCCTGTTCCCACTCAGCATTCCTTCACTCCTCCCTGTTCCCACTCAGCATCCCTCACTCCTCCCTGTTCCCACTCAGCATCCCTCACTCATCCCTGTTCCCACTCAGCATCCCTCACTCATCCCTGTTCCCACTCAGCATCCCTCACTCATCCCTGTTCCCACTCAGCATCCCTCACTCATCCCTGTTCCCACTCAGCATCCTTCACTCATCCCTGTTCCCACTCAGCATCCCTCACTCATCCCTGTTCCCACTCAGCATCCCTAACTCCTCCAATATGTCCTCCCTGTTCACCTCATTTTTTTCTTATTCTGTACATTTGACATTACTTTGCCTCTCACTTCATTATCCCTTGCTGTGCTGTTCTGTTCTATACTGTTCTATACCTTCTATGCTGTTCTGTGCTGTTCTATGCTGTTCTACACTGTTCTATGCTGTTCTATATTGTTCTATACTGTTCTATGCTGTTCTATGCCGTTCTATACTGTTCTATGCTGTTCTATTGTTCTATTCTGTTCTGTGCTGTTGTATCCTGTTGTATCCTATATATATATATATATATAATGAAGTCATGTTTACTCATTACACGTTGCCACTCACAACCCTTTCAGGTCTGGGACTTGAGAATGAAGTCATGACCCACTTTGTCATTGGGGTTGATGAGATAGTGCAGTGCCCCCCACACAGAGAGGGCATGGAGAGACCCCTGGTGGAGGGTGACTATGCGTCTGGTGATGCATCCAGGCTCACAGCCGTCGTACCCTCTTGTAACCATGACGACACTAACCCTGACCTGGGCATGGATGATGTAAGTGAATTAGATACAGATTTAATAATTATTAGTAGTAATAATTTAATTAATAGTGTATTGTTTTTTTTATTTATTTTGTGTTTGTCTAGATAATTCCCAAGGTGATGTTTGATGTAGAAGTAATGCGGATACATTTGATGTATGAGTACCTAGTATAACTGATTGTTTCACATAAATAAAGCATGGACAATAGTGAATTGGTGATACAAGACTCAATATTATATTTATAGTTCCATACACATGTTCCAAGGGCTGGGGTTACCAGTAATTCTTTTTAAAGAGTTCCAATCCCGGCTCTGTTTTTTTCTAATTCTTACTTTTTTCAACTCATCTATTCCAAGTCCTGTAATCTTCCACTTCCAGTTCACACCAACCCAGTCCATCAAACAAAAGTTGACCATGTATTATTTATATGCATACAGTGTGTCATATTTTATATAACTTTATAAAATGGGATACGCAGCCCTGGGTACTTTTTTCTGTAGGGTCCGTATTCTGCCTAACAAAAACACATTTGTTTAGATTACTTTTTCTTGTACCTCCTTACTTTAGCTACTTTTTCTTGTACCTCCTTACTTTAGTTACTTTTACTTGTACTTCCTTACTTTAGCTACTTTTACTTGTACTTCCTTACTTTGGCTACTTTTTCTTGTACTTCCTTACTTTAATTACTTTTACTTGTACTTCCTTACTTTAATTACTTTTTCTTGTACCTCCTTACTTTAATTACTTTTTCTTGTACCTCCTTACTTTAATTACTTTTTCTTGTACCTCCTTACTTTAATTACTTTTTCTTGTACCTCCTTACTTTAATTACTTTTTCTTGTACCTCCTTACTTTAATTACTTTTTCTTGTACCTCCTTACTTTAATTACTTTTACTTGTACCTCCTTACTTTAATTACTTTTTCTTGTACTTCCTTACTTTAATTACTTTTACTTGTACTTCCTTACTTTAGCTACTTTTACTTGTACTTCCTTACTTTGGCTACTTTTTCTTGTACTTCCTTACTTTAATTACTTTTTCTTGTACTTCCTTACTTTAATTACTTTTTCTTGTACCTCCTTACTTTAATTACTTTTTCTTGTACCTCCTTACTTTAATTACTTTTTCTTGTACCTCCTTACTTTAAATTACTTTTTCTTGTACCTTTCCCTTTCTTTAATTACTTTTTCTTGTACCCTTTCCATTTAATACTTTTCTTTACTCCTTACTTTAATACTTTTTTTGTACCTCCTTACTTTAATTACTTTTTCTTGTACCTCCTTACTTTAATTACTTTTTCTTGTACCTCCTTACTTTAATTACTTTTTCTTGTACCTCCTTACTTTAATTACTTTTACTTGTACCTTTCCTTACTTTAATTACTTTTTCTTGTACCTCCTTACTTTAATTACTTTTTCTTGTACCTCCTTACTTTAATTACTTTTTCTTGTACCTTTCCTTACTTTAATTACTTTTTCTTGTACCTCCTTACTTTAATTACTTTTTCTTGTACTTCCTTACTTTAAATACTTTTACTTGTACCTCCTTACTTTAATTACTTTTTCTTGTACTTCCTTACTTTAAATTACTTTTTCTTGTACCTCCTTACTTTAGCTACTTTTACTTGTACCTTTCCTTACTTTAATTACTTTTACTTGTACCTCCTTACTTTAGTTACTTTTACTTGTACTTCCTTATTTTTAAATTTCTTTTTCTTGTACCTCCTTTTTAATTCTTACTTTTTTCCTTACTTTAAACCTTAACTTTTACTTGTTAAACCCTTTCCTTTCCCGGCCTGTTTTTTTTCTAATTTCTTTTTTTTTAACTTTTTTTATTCCAAACCCCGGGGAATTTTTCCCCTTAGGGGGCCCCAACCCCCCAACAAAAAAAGTTTAATTATTTTTTTGCCTCCATGTGTCATTTTTTTATTTAAATTTTAAATTTTATTTTCGACCCTTACTTTTTCTTTTTCCGTACCCCCTTTTAAAAAAACACATTTTTTAATTACTTTTTCTTGTACCTCCTTACTTTAATTTCTTTTTCTTGTACCTCCTTACTTTAATTACTTTTTCTTGTACCTTTCCCTTTCTTTAATTTCTTTTTCTTGTACTCCTTACTTTATTTTTCTTGTACCTCCTTACTTTAATTACTTTTTCTTGTACCTTTCCCTTTCTTTAATTACTTTTTCTTGTACCTCCTTACTTTAATTACTTTTTCTTGTACCTTTCCCTTTCTTTAATTACTTTTTCTTGTACCTTTCCCTTTCTTTAATTACTTTTTCTTGTACCTTTCCCTTTCTTTATTTTTTTTCTTGTACCTTTCCCTTTCTTTAATTACTTTTTCTTGTACCTCCTTACTTTAATTACTTTTTCTTGTACCTCCTTACTTTAATTACTTTTTCTTGTACCTTTCCCTTTCTTTAATTACTTTTACTTGTACCCTTTCCCTTTCTTTACTACTTTTTCTTGTACTTCCTTACTTTTACTTTTTCTTGTACTTTCCCTTTCTTTAATTACTTTTTCTTGTACCTTTCCCTTTCTTTAATTACTTTTTCTTGTACCTCCTTACTTTAATTACTTTTTCTTGTACCTCCTTACTTTAAATACTTTTACTTGTACCTCCTTACTTTAATTACTTTTTCTTGTACTTCCTTACTTTAAATACTTTTTCTTGTACCTCCTTACTTTAATTACTTTTTCTTGTACCTCCTTACTTTAATTACTTTTTCTTGTACCTCCTTACTTTAATTACTTTTTCTTGTACCTCCTTACTTTAATTACTTTTACTTGTACCTCCTTACTTTAATTACTTTTTCTTGTACTTCCTTACTTTAATTACTTTTCTTGTACTTCCTTACTTTAATTACTTTTTCTTGTACCTCCTTACTTTAATTACTTTTTCTTGTACCTCCTTACTTTAATTACTTTTTCTTGTACTTCCTTACTTTAAATACTTTTCTTGTACCTCCTTACTTTAATTACTTTTTCTTGTACTTCCTTACTTTAAATACTTTTACTTGTACCTCCTTCGCTCTTTTTTTATCCCTTTCTTTTTACTTTTTCTTTACCTCCACTTTAGTACACGTCTTTCCATTTTTTAAATTTTTTTTTTGTACCTCCTTTTTTATTACTTTTATTGTACCCTTACTTTTTTTTATTGTATTCCCCCCCCTTTTTTTTCTTTCTTACTTTTTTAACTACTTTTCCTGTAATCTTACTTAGTTACACCAAACCCTCCTAAAAAAAATTACCTGTATTTTTATTGCTACTTTCTATTTTATATAAATTTTAAAAAAGGGGGTCCACCCTTACTTTTTTTGTATCCTATTTCCTCAAAAACCTTTTTTAATTACTTTTTCTTGTACCTCCTTACTTTATACTTTTTCTTGTACCTCCTTACTTTATTACTTTTCTTGTACTTTCCCTTTCTTTATACTTTTCTTGTACTTTCCCTTTCTTTTACTTTTTCTTGTACCTCCTTACTTTAATTTCTTTTCTTGTACCCCACTTTAATTACTTTTTCTTGTACCTCCTTACTTTAATTACTTTTTCTTGTACCTCCTTACTTTAATTACTTTTTCTTGTACCTCCTTACTTTAATTACTTTTTCTTGTACCTCCTTACTTTAATTACTTTTTCTTGTACCTCCTTACTTTAATTACTTTTTCTTGTACCTCCTTACTTTAATTACTTTTACTTGTACCTCCTTACTTTAATTACTTTTTCTTGTACTTCCTTACTTTAGCTACTTTTACTTGTACTTCCTTACTTTAGCTACTTTTACTTGTACTTCCTTCCCGGCTCTGTTTTTTTCTAATTCTTACTTTTTTCAACTCATCTATTCCAAGTCCTGTAATCTTCCACTTCCAGTTAACACCAACCCAGTCCATCAAACAAAAGTTGACCATGTATTATTTATATGCATACAGTGTGTCATATTTTATATAACTTTATAAAATGGGATACGCAGCCCTGGGTACTTTTTTCTGTAGGGTCCGTATTCTGCCTAACAAAAACACATTTGTTTAGATTACTTTTTCTTGTACCTCCTTACTTTAGCTACTTTTTCTTGTACCTCCTTACTTTAGTTACTTTTACTTGTACTTCCTTACTTTAGCTACTTTTACTTGTACTTCCTTACTTTGGCTACTTTTTCTTGTACTTCCTTACTTTAATTACTTTCACTTGTTTTTTTTTTCCTTTTCCTTACTTTAATTACTTTTTCTTGTACCTCCTTACTTTAATTACTTTTTCTTGTACTTCCTTACTTTAATTACTTTTTCTTGTACCTCCTTACTTTAATTACTTTTTCTTGTACCTCCTTACTTTAAATACTTTTACTTGTACCTCCTTACTTTAATTACTTTTTCTTGTACTTCCTTACTTTAAATACTTTTTCTTGTACCTCCTTACTTTAATTACTTTTTCTTGTACCTCCTTACTTTAAAATACTTTTTCTTGTACCTCCTTACTTTAATTACTTTTCTTGTACTTCCTTACTTTAATTACTTTTTCTTGTACTTTCCCTTTCTTTAATTTCTTTTTTTGTCCTCCTTCTTTTTTTTTTCTTTTTCCCTTTCTTTTTACTTTTTCTTGTACTTTCCACTTTAAATTACCACCTCCTTACTTTAATTATTTTTTTGTACTTTCCTTTTTTAAATTACTTTTATTGTACCCCCTTATTTTTTCTTTTTTTGTACCCTTTTTAATTACTTTTTCTTGTACCTCCTTACTTTAACTACTTTTTCTTGTACTTCCTTACTTTATTACTTTTACTTGTACTTCCTTACTTTAATTTCTTTTCTTGTACTTTCCCTTTCTTTTAATTTTACTTTTTTTTCTTGTACCCCTTTTTTCCCTTTCTTTAAAATTACTTTTTCTTGTACCTCCTTACTTTAATTACTTTTTCTTGTACCCTTCCTTACTTTAAAAAAAACTTTTTCTTGTACCTCCTTA
>JAODUO010000184.1:0-47500 GCA_025642075.2 Ridgeia piscesae
ATTATTTTTATTTTTTAAAAAATTAATTTATAAATATTAAAATTAAAATAAATTAAATTTAAAATAAATTAAATTTTAAATATAAAAATTTTTTAAAATTTTTTAAAATTTAAATATATTAAATTTAAAAAATTTAAATTAAAATATAATATAAATATAAATATAAATATACATAGACACATATACGTATACACGTATATACGTATACACGTATATACTATATACATATATACGTATATACATGTATACCTATAACATTATACATATAAAATTAAAATACATATACATATACATATATACATATATACATATAACATATATACATATACATACATACATAATACATACATAAAACATACATACATACATACATACAAAACATAAACATAATACATATACATATATCATATATCAATATCATATATACATATATACATATATACATATAAAAATAAAATATATACAAAATATACAAAATACATATATACATATATACATATATACATATATACATATATACACATATACACATATATACATATATACAAAATATACATATATACAAATATATATAATATACATATATGCATATATGCATATATCATATATGCACATATGCATATATGCAATTACAAATATGACATGTATGATATAACAATATCCAAACACATATACACAATCACAATCACAATACACATATAAAATATACACATATACACATATACACATATACACATATACACATATACACATATACACATATACACATATACACATATACACATATACACATATACACATATACACATATACACATATACACATATACACATATACACATATACACATATACACATATAAAATCACATATACACATATACACATATACACATATACAATATACACATATACACATATACACATATACACATATCACATATACACATATACACATATACACATATACACATATACACATATACACATATACACATATACACATATACACATATACACATAACACATATACACATATACACATATACACATATACACATATACACATATACACATATACACAATATACCATATACACATATACACATATACACATATACACATATACACATATACACATATACACATATACACATATACTATCATATACACATAAAACACATATACACATATACACATATCACATATACACATATACACAAAATACACATATACACATATACACATATACACATATACACATATACACATATACATATATATACACATATACACATATACACATATACACATATACCCCATATACACATATACACATATACACATATACACATATACACATATACACATATACACATATACACATATACACATATACACATATACACATATACACATATACACATATACCAATCACATATACACATATACACATATACACATATACACATATACACATATACACATATACACATATACACATATACACATATACACATATACACATATACACATATACACATATACATATATACACATATACAATATACACATATACACATATACACATATACACATATACACATATACACATATACACATATACATATCACATATACCATATCACTATACACATATCACATATACACATATACACATATACACCCTATACACATATACACATATACACATATACACATATACACATATACACATATACACATATACACATATACACATATACACATATACACATATCAAATAATACACATATACACAATACACATATACACATATACACATATACACATATACACATATACACATAAAACAATATACACATATACACTATACCCCATATACACATATACACATATACACATATACACAATATACACATATACACATATACACACATAAAATATACACACATACACACATACACACATACACACATACACACATACACACATACACACATACACACATACACACATACACACATACACACATACACACATACACACATACACACATACACACATACACACATACACACATACACACATACACACATACACACATACACACATAAAACACATACACACATACACACATACACACATACACACATACACACATACACACATACACACATACACACATACACACATACACACATACACACATACACACATACACACATACACACATACACAAATACACACATACACACATACACACATACACACATACACACATACACACATACACACATACACACATACACATATACATATATATACATAAATTTATATTATTAAATATTATACATTATGTATGTATGTATGTATGTAGGTGTGTGCATATGTATGTATGTATGTATGTGTGTACGTATGTATATATGTATGTTTGTTTGCGGTATTTACGTTCGTAATGGTGACTGCGACGAAAGTGTTCATGCTTGCGGGGATGTTTTCGCCAAAGTCCTGCACCAGCGGTACGTCATCTTGACGGTGCAGAAGAAACTTCAGTCCGACGGCGTTGTGTGGACCCCTCATGTACTCGTATTGTTCCACGTTCAACACCAGTTGCAGGCCATGCTTGACTCCTTCACAACACCAAATGTGTACAGTTTTTAGATATTGTTGTAATATCAATAATAATAATAATAAATTAATTAATTGTGACATTCTATTAATAATTTATAACGTATTTCAAATATATAAATGATACTTTGAATCGTTATGTATAATTATCTTACTAGTACGAATTTACTGCGAATACATATTAGCATTTCCATCAGCTATGCAAAATAAGTAATTTTAAAATAAATTGATTCGAACCCCAGACAACCAAACATTTCCCTTTAAATATGTAATTTTCTTATCCATAAAATAACTGATATGCATGCTTACTATTGCTTAGTGTTACACTTGTATATATTATTTACCAGACGCATCGACGGACGAGTTGGGACTGATCCTCGAATTGAACGTGTAACACACTCCGGCATCAGTTACAGTCAACTGGAAATCGTCATGACTGCATGGCCTCCCCTTCCAGCGGCAACTAACGAACAATGAGACATAATCAAACAATAACATACCTAACTACTTATTGCCTCTGCTTTATACTAGCGTAAAACAGATAATTCAATTACGGTACTTCATATATTACTTTTCTTATTACGCAGAAGTTGATAAAACGTATATATTGTATTAGCATATTTTTATGATTAGTGTGTTACATCGTTTAGAATATTTATATTTCCCCCAAAATACTTGAAATCAGTTAACTAATAGTTCCTTATTACGCTACTGAACATTGATCTCCCGCTAATGTTTATATTTCTATTGACCATCGGCAAATGTTAATGATGCCATTGAGTGTTCGTACGGATTACGTTGTTCGAGGACCCGGATGATAAATAAGTCAACACACGTTATTAGATATACGTTATATTTTCCGGGTTTACCAAAGTTTCGCTGTCATTTTTCACGGGTCAACAGACTGTTACGATACTTACGACGCAATCATATCTTGTTTACGATGAGCAAATTGCAGGAAGACATCACTCATTGATACTTTACTGACGTTCCACTTCGTGTGGTTGAAGGTGTACATATTTGTCCCACTGTACATGTCGTTCAGAAAACCGTACGAATCATTGTCTGCAGTAGCCACAACTCTGAAACAGCCGCCATCACACGTTCTGTAAAATTAAATATAACATGAATATACAAGTCTTGAAAATGGGAACATTGCTACGTCGGTTTAAGCAATAACGATAGTGACACGATGAAAATGATGATGGCAGTGATAATAGTACCTTTAGTTATTAAATATTATTAATAAACACATACGAAGCGCCGTGAACCCAGATAACACCACTCCTAGTATATATATATATATATATATATATATATATATATATATACGATTATTTAATATATATAACATATATGTATACACACACTACATAATATATATATATATATATATATATATATATATATATATATATATATATATATATATATATATATTTTGTATGTGTGTATATATATATATATATTATTATATTTTATATATATATATATATATATATATATATATATATATATATATATATATATATATGATACATTTTATAGATAAGTGACATAGCTACCTGAAGGCGTTCTGGTTACAAATAGTGACAGCGGGAAACACGACGGGGCTTTGGTGTGACATCGACATTGTCATTCTTACAGGCCGGCTCAAGTGCAATCTCACTAGGTCTTGACATTGAGAGACGAACACCGACGAAGTGATAATCACGATTGTGATCCAGATAATTCTGCAATAGACATAATCGTGGAAAAACAGTTGTAGCCAATTCAGTGCCTCGTATTATCTTTTCTCCACACCAGTGGTACATCTAAATCAAAACCTGGGTGTCCCAATATCAATACGTGCAAATCAAATTGGTTCGCTGTTTAGAAACCTTACATTTTCTTTCTTCACCATTTCACGCAACCCGTTGACCTGTAAATGCCAACTACGGAGAAATCGTAAAGGATGTGTTGTTGCCTTTCGCATCCTTTTAGAGCACTGGTGATGTTGAATGCCTATGAAGGGAAGGTGAACAAGGTTCCAATCAAATTTCTGTTTATAGCAGACAATAAACATTTAAAAGTCATGTTTATTTTTATAACTGTTATTGTTTTAATTAGTAGGCATCTATGCTGAATCAGCCATTCGTATGGTGAGGAAAAACGTTATGGTCGATACTATCATCGATATTGAATTTAAATGTCATTTAATAGGTCACTCAGGACAATAATGCATGTTGTGATAACGTTACAATTTGCCCCGAGATGAACGGTACAATTTGCCTTGACAGCGTCTCGCCCACAAAACATGCGATTGCCAAAAACACACCTCAAATCCTGTTTAATGATTGATAAAAGAGTTACAACACTATACTCATAACAACATATATCAACGAAAAAGCAGAAAAACCAGAATTATGGATATATATACACTTACGTTTTAGGTATAGAGTAAGTCGAACATAGTATTATTTTTCTTTAAAATGGCGTAACTCGATGGCTTGGCAACGGATTCAAGTGGCATGCTCATCTCTGTTGGATTTGCATTAGCAGTTTTATCCCAGTCTTCCCTAAGAACTGACATTGTATCAATGAGTTACTCATGTTTATTAGTAAATCCAAATGGAACATACCATTGTTTTCATTAATGTTGACTAATAACGTTGAATATTTTTGTTGTTAAACACTAGGCAAGATATCCAGTGAGCAATAATGATTCTCTGTACATAGTGTGTTTCGGTTAGTTTTTGTAAAATGTCAACGTTTTCAATACAGATTTTGTTTTAATAATTTGCATCTGAAATAGAGCATAACAATGGCGATTGTAAGATGATAGTATGGTTTTGAAGCCGCGAGAGAGCATTTTTGTGTCGACTGGGTGATGCATTTGCTTTGCTCATATGAACGCCGTTACCTTCGAGAGACGTTGCTTGTTGACTCGGCGATGTTTCGGAGCCCATGAAAAGTGGTGGTTTCGCAAAAGACACTGAATACGCGACCCCACGATTTGCTTTCGTCGTCCATCTCGGGTCGGGAGTCACCGCCTTGCCGAGAGGTCGTAGTAAATGGAATGCCTGGAAGTGTATTTTTTTGAATTTAGGAATTTGGTTGGAAACACCTAGCGACACATTGTAGAAAACATACTTTACCTGTATTGTCGGGGTCTCTGCCTGCTTCCGTCTTCCTTCCCTGCATCTCTCGCATCATCCTGTCTGTAGCGTCCACACGTCTCTCCACCTCAGCCAGACGACGATGATTTGCAACCGTGTCACTCAGTCGCCAACGTACCGCACCTACATGTCTCTCCATGTCATACAGTCGACTACGAGTTACGCCATCGCGTCTCTGTAATTCAGTCGTTCGCCGATGCAGAGCATCCAAGCCTCTTTCTATGTCCGCTTTCCATCGACGACTCGCTGCGTTGGCAGCAACTACGTTCGTACGAACTGAATGTCTGATTGGAGGCATTGTCTGAAATCACGCCCAACACTTAGTGATAACTCCGCAGAAAGCGTCGTCGTTGCTCAATACCTATAGTTTAGTTTATATATATATATAGTTTAGTTAATTGGCAGTGTTATGTAGGCGAGCCCCACACATACACACGCAGACACACAGGCGCGTATACACGCAAATACAAACATTCACACGAACGCGCGCACACACACTTTTACCATAATTAAACGCGAAATATTACCTTCTTAAATTATATGTCTGCTGAAACGATGTTTTGTATATCGTTAATAAGCAGTCATGCATATTACCCTGCCTGCCTGACACCACAAGTGTCGAATCTGACGCCGTCGTTCCTATACAAATATAATAGCAAAAATAGCACAACAGCATGAAATAACTCGGCGTATACAGCATTTCGAGAACTACCTACAAAAAGATTAACGATTTACCTTGCAATCAGCAACGTCCGTCCCGGCTGGCAACTTCCACAACCACTTGACAGTTATATTTGCGTGCGATAAGATTCGTTTTCAACGCAACAGTGCAGGATAAAATAGACATAGGATCCTAGTTTGTTGTCTGTCACCGGTTATCGATTTGTTGAAAAGGTTAATCCACCCCGGTTCATCCTGCCGTAAGGGAGATATTCGGTTTTGTACTTAGCCGATTAATGTTAGTTTTCCACCGAGTGGGCTGCAATTTGTGCTGGACCGTAAATTTAATTTATATTAAACATGACATTTCAGTCACCTTCAATGCAATATAAAACATCGCATTTGGTAACGAACGGTTCATGTAAACCATAAAATTGCTCAATTTACATTTATTCACGTCGCCGAAGTCAGCCAACTGTGAATGTGAATGGATATAATAAGAGGACAACTGTTTTCTAACGCATTAAACTCATGTTAGCACGAACACAGTACTACTGGCATTAGTCCGCTGCACTATTCTAATATATGTAATATCACGTTTAAAAACGTCGGTGTCAAATTATTACCATGAATCAGCATGTTGCAAATCCGGACATAATCTTATCTTTTTTCAGAGGTAAACAATGAAACTGATAAAATAAATTGTGCAAGACATTCTTCCAACTTTGGGAAGAGAATACAGAATTGCTAGACCTAATAACATAATTATATGGTAATATAGCAATATGGTAGTATGGTAGTATGGTAATATGGTAATATGGTAGTATGTTAGTATTGTAGTATTGTAGTATTGTAGTACTATAATAATGCGGTGATGCAGTGATGCGGTGATGCAGTGATGCGGTGATGCAGTTATGCAGTGATGCAGCGATGCGGCGATGCGGCGATGCGGCGATGCGGCGATGCGGCGATGCGGCGATGCGGCGATGCGGCGATGCGGCGATGCGGCGATGCGGCGATGCGGCGATGCGGCGATGCGGCGATGCGGCGATGCGGCGATGCGGCGATGCGGCGATGCGGCGATGCGGCGATGCGGCGATGCGGCGATGCGGCGATGCAGCGATGCAGTAATGCAGTGATGCAGTAACGTATTTTTCTTCTTCTTCTTCTTCTTCTTCCAGACACTGGACTGGACACTTGCAGGGCGTTAAGCGTCCAACGCAGCTTATGCGCTGGGGGCGGTGTTTGCTCTCTTCAAACAGTTAACATAAAAAGTTAAACAAAGTTAATAAAGTTATTGTATGGACCATTGGTGAGTTACTATGTGAGTTAACACACACACACACACACATACACACACATACACACGTATATATATATATATATATATATATATATATATATATATATATATATATATATATACAGTGTACACACTACATAGAAGTACCACGAAGAAATGATCTGCTGTCAGATGTTGAGGCATAAAGGCCAGCCCTGAAAGTCTCTTGCCATGAAGTGGCCGATAGGCTTGTGGGGAGCCTATTGCATTGTTTGTATGTTGCAGTGAATAATGAACGGTAAAGGTTGGGTGGTTTTCCCTTGCATGACGAAAACGCTGGGCTCCCCGAGTTATTGGGTCACTCCGTTGAAGGTATTGGTCTATAGTGATGTCAACATGAGCGATGTTGATTTTGTGAAGGAGACTTATTCGATTGTTCTTCCTCCTCGCTTCCAGATGTAGCACCTTTACCTTAATATCAACACATCCTGGTGGTCTGTTCGTGTAGTCGCCGCAGCATAATCTGGTTTCTCTTCACTGTACTCTCTCCAGTTGGCTGATGTTATGCTGGAGATGAGTTCCATAAGGGGCCGTTCCATGGTGTTGTAGGAAATGGCTTTGACTTTGATTGAGCAGTCGTTGAAATTTCGTCGTAGAAAACCGATTGCTTTTTCTGCTATTATTGTTGTATTTCTTGACCATGTTAGGTTGTCAGTGATTGAGACGCCGAGGTATCTTCTGGTGTCTGATGTTTGTAGCGTTTTGTTATGGATAGCGTACGATGCTTCACGGGCAAGTTTGTTTTTTCTTTGGCATTACTCTCGTGGCTGTGCACTTTCCTGGATTAAAGTCCATCTGCCAATCCTTCTCTCACTGCTGCAGTGATGACAGATCTGTCTGGACAGCCTACTGGTCTCTTTCCGTGGCGATGCTCTTCTTTGCGAACAGCTTGATGCAAGAGGGGTGTACAGCATCATCAAGATATTTAATGCACGAAAGGAAAAGGAAAGGTCCTAGCACGGTGCCCTAGGGCATTCCTGACATGACATCCGCCGGGGTGGACTGTATTCCCTTCAGCAGAATCTCCTGCGTTCTCTTGGCCAAGAACGATTTAATCCAGTGGAAAGTGTGTCCCGAATGCCACAGTAGTGGAGTTTGTGAAGCAGACGACCGTGCGGCACCTTAACTTTTATTTTATGCATCACCACTTTCAACGGCCTACATCCGCCAGTGTTCCCGCCAAGAAGCAAATATCCACATCGCAAAGCTTATCTTTTGTTAAATTCAGAAAAAAGATTGGCTTCAGACTTCCGCAGATTTCTTCGAAAGGCCAGGCGATCTAATTTATGTAATTAAAATGCATGTAATATTTATATATTCGTAAATAAATCGGAATAGTGATCGTATTTTCCGGTCACTTTTGAGCAATAAATAAAGATATTACACACAGCTGAATCACCAATCACTAACGCGATTTCCTTAACGTTATTCAACTTCAAACGTTGTGCAATATGAATACAATTAGAAAATAATAACTGATATGCATCGTAGTGCCAACCTTCTAGAGTATTCGAGTTGGGAGGAATCCTATAAACGTTTGCTGCGGCAGACACAGCTAGTTGCGAAAGAACACAAAACTCGTTCAAGTCGATGGGGACCGGAACATAGTTGGAAATGGTCAAGTAGCAAAACAATGATATGAGGGCAGATGAAACTTGCGTATCCTACTATTTAGAAACTCAAACCTTCGCTTGAATATGTTTCAGTCAGACCTTTCTGGAGCTAAGTGTCTACATGCGCGACTTACGTGTCCGGGAATACAAACAGCAGGAAGCCTACACTCTCATTGATTTGCTAAGTATGGAAAACTTGCAGTTCAGCAGTGCTTTAAAAAATTCAATAATTCCATGTACGTCATTATGGCGTCAGTTTAGACATCCAATTATTTAAGATGTTATATCATATCTAAGAGTCGTACACGCCGTATCTGTTTAACCTTTTATTGATCAACTTTTATAAATGTTTTATTCTTTATCGTGTAAAGTACATGGCACCCTGTTGGATAGGGTGATATATGGGCGAGTCACCCACTAAGCGAGCTTTTACTCAATACATATCCAAAACTAGTGTGCCAAACAATGAGGGTCATGTTGACTCAATTAGACTGATGGCTTTAACAAGCCATATTCACATAAACATATTTTAAGGCAGCCCTTAGCCTCTGCATTCTAATGTATAATCACCTCACCTATCCCGTAGTCTTAGTGGACCGTTGGGGCGCCACAGATGACCTGGCAACCAGCTCCCTCCATTCATCTCGCCTCTCAGCCTTCCTCATGGCGGCGCCCAGTGTCATGCCCGTCCATTCCGGGATGTTGTCCTCCCATCTCTTTTTCTGTCTGCCTCGTCTTCTCCCTCCTTGCACTGTGCCCTGCAGGATTGTCTTGGCAAGCCCTGACGATCTTGTGCCCGTACCATTTCAGTTTGCGTCGTTTTACGGTGGTCAAGAACAGAGAAGGTTTGTCTCATTGGTTCCAGTAACAAATGATCAAACTAAAGTGTAAAACACACTTGATATAAGAAATAGACGACCTGTTGCTAAACATTATGGAAATATTTGTATATTGATTACACAAGTAATACTTTTATAGCCTGAGTGAAATGTCATATTAGTACGTCTATTCACCAACACCAGGGAAAATGGTCTTGTAACGCTTGACTGAACACGCAACGGCAATTGTTGCAGACTCGTGGCTACTGCAGAAAGTGATTCGTACGCGTGGTTGGACGACATGTACAATCGGGTGAACCTGTCCACATTCAACTACACGAAATGGGACGTCGGAAACGTGTCGACGAGCGACGTCTACCATACACATGCGCACCGCAAGGAAGATATGATTGCGTCGTACGTAACCTACTGACGACTTATTATAGGTCACATCGGAGTTACAGACAATGACAACTATTAATTCCTGTGATGACAACTACGTTAAGAATGATTTACGTGAAGGTAGACTAAGGCACTTCCACTTTTACACATGTATGACATAATCAATACGATCATGATTTAGAATATAGCGTCATGTTTAGTGAACCAACTGTTTGACCGCCTGTTGGAATCAACAAACGACGCATCGCATTCATCATCACTTTATAAAGATATAATACTAATAACTGTTCTGCTATCCTGTAAATGGTATGTTCTTATGTTTGGGCAAAGGTTGTTAAGTGTTTCAGACCCCCGATAAATGATGGTGAAAACCTGACATTAACACATTAATCTTGTATATGTGTGTTTTTTATTAATTGAGAACTAAGATGTTTTTAACTGGTGTACTTTATTATTAATTACTAGTTGTCGGTGGAAGGGAATGCAGTGCAGTGACGAAAATGTTCAGTTTACCGTAACTGATGCTGGAATATGCTGCACGTTCAACGCCCGGATCAACGCGACCAACTCTATGGTCAACGCTACAGGCAATTAGTGTTACATTAGAGTACTCCACTGTGTTAATTTATCTCAGACGCGGGAAGTGGTGTCTACAGAAATGGAACATGTACAACTCATAAATGAACACTTCAAATAACTATCATTTGTTTTCTAAAATATACGACATGTTTCCGTTCTGCAGAATCGAACATTTGTTATGTGAGTTGAATGTGTGTGTGTGTGTGTGTGTGTGTGTGTGTGTGTGTGTGTGTGTGTGTGTGTGTGTGTGTGTGTGTGTGTGTGTGTGGTGGGTGGGTGTGGGTGTGGGTGTGGGTGTGGGTGTGGTGTGGGGTGGGTGTGTGTGTGGGTGTGGGTGTGGGTGTGGTGTGGGTGGGGGTGGGCGTGTGGGTGTGGTGGGGTGGGTGGGGGTGTGGGTGTGGGTGTGGGTGTGGGTGTGGGTGTGGGTGGGGTGTGGGTGTGGGTGTGGGTGTGGGTGTGGGTGTGGGTGTGGGTGTGGGGTGCGTGGGCGTGGGCGTGGGCGTGGGCGTGGGCGTGGGCGTGGGCGTCGTGGGCGTGGGCGTGGGTGTGGGCGTGGGCTGGGCGTGGGGTCGTGGGTCGTGGGGTGGGCGTGTGGCGTGGGGTGGGGTGGGTGTGGGTGTGGGTGTGGGTGTGGGTGTGGGTGTGGGTGTGGGTGTGGGTGTGGGTGTGGGTGTGGGTGTGGGTGTGGGTGTGGGTGTGGGTGTGGGTGTGGGTGTGGGTGTGGGTGTGGGTGTGGGTGTGGGTGTGGGTGTGGGTGTGGGTGTGGGTGTGGTGTGGGTGTGGGTGTGGGTGTGGGTGTGGTGTGGGTGTGGGTGTGGGTGTGGGTGTGGGTGTGGGTGTGGGTGGGTGTGGGTGTGGGTGTGGGTGTGGGTGTGGGTGGGTGTGGGTGTGGGTGTGGGTGTGGGTGTGTGTGGGTGTGGGTGTGGGGGGTGTGGGTGTGGGTGTGGGTGTGGGTGTGGGTGTGGGTGTGGGTGTGGGTCCAACAAAACGTGTACCCCACTAAGCAAGCCGTTCATTTCTTATGAAAACAAAATTCAACATTACGTACGAGTCAAGAATGGACTTGAACTGGTGTTGAACGTGGAACAGTACCAGTACAGGACAGGTCCACACAACGCCGTGGGACTGAAGCTTCTTCTGTACCGCCAAGATGACGTACCGCTGGTGCAAGACTTTGGCGATAACATCCCAGTAGGAAAACACACGTTTGTCGCAATAACCCTTATGAACATAAGAAAATGTAGTTTTTTGTTTGTCCATTTTTGTGTTTGCCAGCCATTGCCAATTTAACAATGAAACTCAGTCTGTTTTGTGAGAAAAATTTATATCAATTAAAAACAAATTATCATGTCTGTTCAAGTAAAGTTTTGTCACGATTAGGAAGTAATTATTGTGATCTGCTCACATGACTAACTCAGCCTTATGTATTCCTCTTTCCGTACGAGGTATTTTGTCACAATTGAAGGTCATGTTTGAAGGTCACGTTTGCTCTAAGCCTGCCCTTTTTGTAGGCGGCACGTTTCTAACTGACCAAATGTGTTCTAGGGCCGTTTTCACCCCCTTACAATTGTTTACAGAATTATAATAATAATAAACATTATTTATTCACGATAACCTTGTAAAATGTACATTTTATCTCCCCAAGGGTCGTGATAACACGTCCTTTTAAATGGAAATGGTGTCTTTTATTGAGCACTATTCTTAATATTATATATTGTGGTATGCAGGTGTTGTAGTACCTGAGGTATTGCAATACTTCAGGGAATTTGACGCCCCTGCCGTGCAGAGTTATAAACCACTCCCTTGTGGTAGAGGATTTTGACAGAACCGAAGACTAAGGGAGCAAACTGAAACCAGAAAACCGTGTCACTGTAGTAGCATCAAAGGCGGTTGATGTATGGAACTACCAACATCTCTCGACCAACCATTGCAGGGACACATAGTTTGCGCCTGTGTTGACATGTTCTTGCTGGTGTGAGACCTCTATTTGCCCCCCGAGAGAGAGAGCCGCTAGTAAATTGCAAAACCCCTCGGCACTTCAACACTTTTTGCTGGCAGCTTCCATGAAATGTATAATTGTACGAAACACCATACCGGATCGGCATACCAAGGACAGCGCTGCTCGACAGTGGAAAATCAGCTAGGAAGAAGAAGAAGAAGAAAACAACTACTGACTATTGCACAATGGAACGTCAGAGAACCGAGAAGCAGCTGCCCGACCAGAAAGACGTACGGCACTAGTAGCAATGGAAATTGCCAAATACAACATCGACATCGCCGCCCTATGTGAAACTAAGTTCTCAGAGTCTGGTAGTCTCAACGACTTGGAATACTCTTTCTTCTGGAGTGGCAAACCCGAAGAAGAAAGAAGGGAGCCAGAGAGGGTTTGCTATCAAAAGGGATATCGTCACAGAGCTGACAGAATTGCCACGGCCAGCAAGTGAAAGAATCATGACGATGAGACTACCTCTGAGCAAGGATAACTTTGCTACAATTATTAGCGTGTACGCTTCAACAATGACAAACCCGGATGAAAACAAGGAGGCCTTCTACAGCCAGCTGGCAAGTGTGCTCAGTGGCATCCATCGTACAGATAAGCTACTGCTGATAGGAGACTTCAATGCGATGATAGGAAGAGAAAATCACAAGTGGGCCTTGGTCATGGGCAAACATGGAATTACGAAATGCAACTCCAATGGCGAGCTTCTACTGGCTCTGTGCTCTGAGTTCGAACTGACAGTGACGAATACTATGTCCAAGCAGAAGGATGAACGCAAGACCACTTGAATGCATCCTCGTTCCAGACACTGGCATATGATTGACTTCATCGTCACGAGGTGTTGGGATAAGATGGACATCCACAGTACCCGAGCCATGCGTGGAGCTAACTGCTGGACCGATCACCAGATGCTGAGGTCAAAAGTGGCCTTCAGAATACGAAACTGCCATAGGGAGAGTTTTGAGCAGGCGATGGACAGTGCTCACGCTCAATAGGAGGAGAAGGAGAGCTCAACACCAGACGTGGAATGGGCAACTCTGCAGCAGGTCGTATAAAACACAGCCAAGACATATCTTGGCAAGCCAGACAGAAAACACTAGGACTGGTTCGACCCAAACGACCAGGAGCTACAGACTCTTATGTGCAGAAGAGATCAAGCCCACCAGAGAGTGTTTCAAACCAGGATCACTAGATCCACCACTGCAGCATACGAAGATACCAGCAGACTGCTACAAAAACGCACCCGTGCACTGAAGTCAGACTGGTGGGAAAGAAAGGCAGTGGAGCTGCAGAGAGCTGCTGACCGAAACGACATGGAGGGCTTCTACAATGGATTGAAGGAAGTAAGGGGACCCACGAAGAAGGGACATGTTCACCTGAAATCAACATATGGAATGGATACCTTCTCTGACAGCAAGAGAGTTGTAGCAAGATGGAGTGAACACTTCCAGACGTTACCCAACGTCCCTGGCGACATAGATCACGAAGCTATGGACAACATTCCGCATCGCATTACCAAGACAAGCCTCGACGAGATTCCAACCATGGCGGAGATGGCTAGAGCTATCGCCGGCCTGAACAATGGTAAAGCACCTGGGGGAGATACAATTCCTGCTGAGGTATGGAAACACGGAGGAGACAATCTGTTCAGCAAACTGCACCAACTAATCACCAATGCCTGGGCGGTGGGTTCTGTATCACAAGCATGGACGGATGCCAGCATTATAACCATCTACAAGAAAGGTGATCGAACAGACTGTGGGATTTCTAGTAGTAGGCAAGATCTTCGCCAGGATCCTCCTCAACAGAATATCTACATACATAACACCACGGGAGACACAATGTGGAAACCGGAGTACCGTGGACCTGATATTTTGTCTCCGACAGCTACAAGAAAAGTGCATTTAGCAGGACATGGTATTTGTCGACTTCAGTAAGGCGTTCGATACAGTTGGGAGGATCGGGCTATGGCAGCTACTGAGGAAGAATGGATGCGCAGAGAAGTTCACAAATATGATCGAGGCTCTACATACCGGAGTGGAAGCGAATGTTAGTCCTGGAGGGGAAGTCTCGGAATCGTTCAGTGTTACAAATGGGGTCAAGGAAGGTTGTGTACTGGCCTCTACGCTGTTCTCCATCTTCCTATAATCACTGTTCGACGAGGCGTTCCGAAACATGGGAGGTGGC
This sequence comes from Ridgeia piscesae, assembly GCA_025642075.2. Lineage (NCBI taxonomy): Eukaryota > Metazoa > Annelida > Polychaeta > Sabellida > Siboglinidae > Ridgeia > Ridgeia piscesae. The sequence goes on from JAODUO010000184.1 coordinate 15,386, forward strand.
GTCTACATACAGCCCAGACAGAGCGCTGACCTATTCAACGTCGCACACTTCAGAGCGAAGACTACTCGGATACTGATGAGAGAGCTGCTATTCGCAGATGACAGTGCACCGGTTGCCCCCTCTGCTGAAGAGATGCAGAAAATAGTGGATGCTTTCTCAGATGTGTCAAATAAGTTCTGCCTGAAGATTAACATCAAGAAGACCGCGGTACTGTACCAACCCAACTCTACAAGAACCCGAGAGGAGGATATCATGGTTGAGGGAAACAAGCTGAACTTTGTTTTGGAATTCACCTACATCGGATGCACTATATCAAGAATCGGATGCATTGACGATGAACTACAGAGGAGGATGGCCAAGGCTAGTGCATCTTTCGGCCCGACTACGCCAGAGACTCTGGAACAACCACCATGTGTCCATGCGGGTTAAAGGCAAGATATACCGTGCATTTGTGCTGTCCACCCTAATATATGGATCCGAGGCCTGGACAGTGTATAGACGACAGGTAAAAAGGATGCACGCCTTCATGATGCCACATCTGCGATCGATCATGAGGATAACCTGGATGGATAAAGTGAAAAACAAGGACATACTCGAATGGACAGGGCTGCCATCTATGGAAGATCTTTTGATCAGAAAGAATCTCCGTTGGACTGGACACCCCATGAGGATGTCTACCAAAGCAGATTCTCTACCCTCAACTCTCTTCTGGTCACAGAAAGAGCGGGCGTCCTCGTCTCCGGTTCAAGGATACCATCAAGAGAAATCTGAAGCTGAGAGACATAAAGACCGATTCATGGACAACACTCTCACAGCAGAGAGATAAATAGAGTGCAATAGTCAAGTGATGGAAGCAGTCTTTGTCGCATCGCCACCGACAGCATGATGACGATGATGATGATTCTTAATATTATTAACCATTTCTCAGGATATTCTTTTCTAAATTAATAGGTTTCTTTTTTCGTGTCCAAAATCAGGATCTTTCTTTTTACATGTAGAGGCTTTCCTCTGACTTTATGCGCCGACGTTTTCTGTACTAATGACGAATAACGTCATCGTACACATGGGGTAGCTCTGTTTTTAATAATTTGTTTTGTGTTTCCGATCCAAATGGCTTCCTTTATATGCCGGGTTCTTCTGTTTGGCTATTTATCAATAAGTTTCGCTCACTCCCAGTCCATGATGTGATTATCAGCCATTGCACTATAATATGTTAGGGCGGAAGCTGTCTGCTTCCATCCTGTGTTAGTCCAGTCGTATTTTCAGTAGTCTCCCGGTCTCTCCAATATACTCGGCACCACAGTTTTTGCATGGTATCTGGTACACCAGCTCACCTTGTTCTGCTAACTCTACCTGGTCTTTTGTATGTAAAATCAAGCGTCTGAGGTTGGTATGGGTACGCTTCGTTATTCGATGTACTCTTTCCGAGACGCCCTCCAAATATGCAGTCTTTGTTCTTTGTCCTACTGGTTTATTTGCATCTCGTTTGTGTTGTATGTGACCTATAGCCAGGCCCACATACACGTAAGGCTCCTCTCATTTCCTTTATTGTATTGTGTATGTTACTGCCAGCGAGGTCTAAAGTTTTACGTTAACAACGGCTAGAATTGAACCGCCAACTGTTCTCCATCAACAGTTTGATGTTCTGTCAAACTAACATTGCTACCATTGTCGATAAACGTACTACAGGAAAAATGATTAATGCAAATGTGCATTGATTCAGACGCACTTTGAAATCGAAAACAAATGATTGTAAATGTGTTGTACCTCTATGAAACCAATAAATATGTTCTTTCATGATGAATTAAATTCTTTGCACATTATGATTAAACGTACGCGATGTCCAGGAATACGACCAGCTTGAAGCCTACGCACTCGTTGATCTGCTAAGTAATCTCTATTGGATGTGCAAACATTGGCCACAAACTAAAACTTCATGCCGTACTTATGAGAGAGTTTCTTGAAAAACCTCGAGACGTCATTACTTCAATCCTCAACGTCCTGAAATCGTGTACTATTTTGTGTTATCTCATATATCACGTGACACAAACATGGATCACTCGCATTGAGCGATCCGAATCCATAGCAAATATCCACGAGTTCAACTACCAAACACGCTGTATGATCATGATATCCATCAACACATCAAATAGCATTACTATTCGTTACATTCGACAGTTGGCGCTGTAGCATTCCCCCCTCCATGTGAAGGTAACGAACTCATCACCATCCCCCCATACATCCAGCTATGTGACTTGGCGGACTTGTGTAACACATAGTTAGATAGTTCAGATGTTTGATACCATTTACAATGTATTGTTTTGCAATACTATCGTTTCACACATAAAACATGACAACAGTGTTGTGTCAGTGTGTTTTCTTTTACGACGAATGCAAATGATTCTACTAAATAACTTACCAGGAACGCGCAATACGTCGTCACCTTTTTGGTTTTTCCTGTACGTTGCAACCATTCTGTGCTGCCATCATCAGTAAACCTGCAGCCAGTCCATGCGTCATTTTCTTTCAGATAATCTGTCTTACAATAATTGGTAACTAACTATCATACAGCTTGGTAATTGTTTTAAGTTAATACAAAATCATAGACATTTATGCTCTCATAATAGGTCAGATGTAGATGCACTGTCAGTTGATAGTCATTTAAGACATATTTAGTGACCAATTTTGTATTAGATATAAAGTGATTAGTTCCAAGTTGTATGCATGTTCCAGGTGACATCGGAGGCTCGATGGGGTTGCTCATTGGCGCGAGCGTCATCACCCTCGTGGAAGCACTAGACGCCTTCCTGATTGCTCTGGCCAGTCGCTGGCGAAGGAAGAAGTGGCGACTCCGGCGGTCTTCAAGACAGGAGGCGGATACTGTAGTGTAAGAAAACTGTCCAGAATGAAACATTCTGGTGATATATACAATGGCGACCCCTTGTGGAAGAGTGATGTCAACCTAAGGGTTTCTAGTTATATAACGGCTTAACTGCCAAGACGAGCCGTTACGGAGACGGGGTTCCAGGGATGAGGGAGACCATGCGAAACGGAGATCGGCAGTCTACTGTAGCGAGTGGCGATAGAGACTAGCAATTTACCGTAACGAGTTGCGACAAAGACGGGGTTCCAGCGAGGAGAGAGACCATATGCTATTTTATGGGCAGCATAGAGTAACACCAAGGAAAAGCAGAACATACCATCATTCCGAGCACCACAGGAACATTTAATATCCTCATTGAGTCTACATTCTGTTACTTGGTGGATCATTCGAACGGATCGAGCCGCCAGTCTCACTGCTCCAAATAATATAATTCAGATGGAAGTATTGTCAATATATATATATATATATATATATATATATATATATATATATTGATATTTTAAACTACCTACCTGTGGACGTTACGTTTACCTGAATTGATAGTTATGAACTATTTCGTAATGATTCAATTCATATATTATATCTCTGACATTTATATATATCATGTATATATAAGCGCTAAAATAGCTGACGTAATAAGGTATGATAATGAGATAATATGTATCAAAATTTGGATAATTCGTTTCAATATTGAAATTAAACTTACAATTTCTTCACCCACTTTGCCGTGTTTTGAGAACTAAAAGCCGGGTTATCTGTTTTAAAACCACAATGTAAAGGACTCACAAATTCTACAGAATTTAACTCCTGCGTTCCAATTTTTGGAGGAACACCTAAACTAGATGTGGCTATGTAAACTAAGATTCACTAAGATTCACTACATGCTATATTCCCAGTCTGCCAATTAATGCAGTGGTACAAAGAAGCCGTCAAAAATAGCCTGACGTCGTCAGCGTATGAAATGCACGTCCTTGTGACCATTGGATACGTTACTTTCGTTTCAAAAATATGACTACATTTATAATAATTACTATATTCTTTCCATCACTGCATTCGTTGGTCAACCGTAGAATATTAATATGTCAAAGTAAAACATAAAAGCCTAAAGTGCTGTTTTTTAATAGGTACGGTGTTGACATCTACCAAAACGGTTCCAACTAAAGACGGGTTTTTTCAACTAATCACGAATTTAACCTATGCGAAATGCGTCATTTGGACGTGACATCTCTTCCATCGATGTAGCCGCCGTATTAATGCTATTGCCTTATTCATTAGGAAATTGAAAAGTTACCAAATGATGGACGATTGATATGTCACTTTATATAATCATTATGTAGAGTCTCGTCTCCACCGTTGAATGACGATCTCGTCATGTGTAGCCATTTCCATGCAGCAATGCAGAATTAGTTTTTTCTCAAGCGCTCACAAAACGAATTGTAACAGGTGACATTTGCTCAACGGAATGGTATCGTTAATTGCATTAGGCGCTAAAATGTGTAACCATTAAAAACAATGCAATACGCTTGCAAATTGTTGATATGTACTCAAATGTTAGGTCTGGAAACGCATGTGATGAATATATGGATAAAACGTGATTTAATATATTGATAAAACGTGGGAGTATAACGTACGGAATTAGTTGCCTCCATCTAGTGGTAGAGGTTGGTAAAGTACCAGGGATATCATCACACGTGCGTGAGTGTGTATGTGAGTGTATGAAAAAAAACCCACGATATTAGAAGAGTGCACACGTATTTTATTGACTAAATATACAATTGAATAAAGGCAATGTCCGGATGACTACCGCCACACCAGCCGTAGGAGATTACGGTGTTTGATAGCACTATAATCGACAGGAGACCCAGGGGAGCCTGGGAAAAAACAATGGCCGTCCTGTTTCTTACCAAAACGTCAAGGTTCATATGTGTACCGCCTATTATACATACATATTACTTGTTTGCTATATGTCAATATTGTAGATAAGTAGGTAATTTATTATGTATAAATGTTCAACAAAGTGTTAACTCACGAATGGCCAACATGACATTCACTTTTGTAAGTTTAGTTTGTTACAACAATGGAAGGAACTTTTTGTAACACTCTACGCACAAATGATTGGTTTGACGTGCATAGGCGGTTACATTTACGGTTAGGTTAAAGAGTATGCTTAGGGTTGGGTTTATGGAACTTATTACAATATTTTCAATGGTTGGTTCCGATGGATTTTACTTAGATGAATTGACTATTACAATTATGTATTCCAATTTTGAACGACGTTATTTCTGCGTGATCACGTTCTCTGGTTGTAGTGTGTGATGTTGTATTCTCTCCGTAATCAAGCTAAATGTTGCGTCTTGTCATATTTTATCTACAATTCTTTCAGTGGGAGGCACTGAAAAAATTGTAGATAAAAGTAACGTCGACATAGTTGAACAAAACATTTGCATATTCATGTTATCTTTCTAGTTCCGTGTTGTTTACTGCATTTTAAGTGTGTCATGGCATAGCTTAATGTAACTTTATTATAGTGATCTGTCAAACCTATCATTCATACCTTATTTACAGTAATTAGTGTACACGAATGCAATTTGTTTAATTTTATGTAATGACGTCATAATATTACACATCTTCAATTTAGTTACTGTTATACTCCTATTACTTCTATTATGACATCAAAGACAAAATGCGTGCCATCGAAAACACACATACGAAGAACATTGAACTTATTATCGAGTAGTCTAAATTTAGTAATTAATGGGCTGAAATATGTTGCTATTGTTTTCCTTCCTTCATACTACCGCTTTGGCAAACAATTTGTTATGTAAATATAAAACTTAAAACCTGGCAATCACTTTAACAGTACGCCAACATGCATCAATCGAAATGAATTTGCAAAGTTACCAAGCGATTTAGAATTTTGTAAACAGTCTAATCGTTCGGAATGAGGAATTGGGTATTGATATCTAAATTTATAAAATAAGATGAGCATATATGAGAGTGAACTTTAAAATGACATGTACAGTGTACAATATACCAGCAATCACCCCTTTATGCCCTCATAGCAAGAGAGCGAAGTAGCCAGTATTTAAAGAAAGAGTAGTGCGCGATCGAGAGAGAGAGAGAGCACGCACGCACCATGTAACTTCACGTCTGGCGCCCACGAAGCCAGGCCAGTTAGACAATTGTATTGACTTCTGTACTATGCTGTCTGTATTAAAGTTCTTGAAACGAACACTTGGAAAAGTCTTCTGCAAAAGATTGAGTAATTAGAATCTCTCTCCGTGAGTATCTGATTTCTAAAGGACAGTGACACTGTGGCTGAACTGAATAGGTCATGGCTAACTGTCTATGGGGTCTCACATAACCTCTCAGCAAAGTTATTTGTCGCAAACTAACACGAGGCAAACATGTTTTGGGACATATTTTGATAGCGAGCGTAAATCACGTGATTTTAGTGCGCCATAATCTGTGACAGTGATTTATAAAAAACGTAATATTTTATTGCATTGAACGACATTTTAAGAAGCTCTTCACAGTAATCATCACAGGAAAGTTAACGAACAGCTCGTGGCGAAATTTTACATCTATTGGGCATGCGCAGAAACGTCAACCGGAACGTTTTTAACGACCGGAAAAATGTAACCGCGACACCGCCGCCGTGTGCTTCACCGACGCTGCCCGTTCCGGTGGCGTGCGCGTGCTCGTGCACTGCTACTACGGCCACTCTCGCTCGGCGGCCGTCGTCATTGCCTACCTCATCGAGTCCGAGCGCCTGCGCTACGACGACGCGCACGCATTCTTGCAGGTAGCCTCGATTAGTACTCCTTCAATAAATTAATGGAATAAATCAAGCCATGATTGTAATAATGCCAGCAATGTAAATATATTTAATTAAAATTGACAGTTATCGGGCGAGGGCGGGTTACACCTAAGTTGAACATTTTATGTTAAACATTTATAATTTTTAGAAATAATGTTAATACCGAATCATAATTATTTATTCGTACGTTTATTTTAATTAATTTATTATTATAACGAATGCATTGTTCTTTTTGTAATACAATTGATGTCATTTTTATTTTACATATTGATTTTTATACAACACGTTTGATTGCTTAAGTGCTTTCCATTTTTATATGTTTTGATATTTATAATTTTAAGTATGACATTAATTCATGTACAATTTTATAAGAATTTTTGAAGAAATTATATTAATACTTTACCTATATGATAAACAAACTTAATAAAAACGATACTGTCATTAATTAAACTACAATTACATAACTATTACATAATTATGTTAAATATTAAACTATAAATGACAACACCATCGGGATATTAATTAACATGTCGTCCTTCTTTCTTCAGTTGCTTCGTCCTGACGTGCGACTGAACGCCGGCTTTGAGAAGCAGCTACGTGAATACGAACGAGAGCGAGCCAGTCAGTCATATTTGACTAACATGGCGAATAACTAACATTTTAGAAAGAGGTAACTTGTGTTCTATCCTATTAGTATTTAGTCATTGTCATCGTCGTTTTATGTCGCTTGTTTATGTAGACAGCGCCATAAATAAACGTAATTTCGGCATGATTTCATTTCCCGTTTCCAATGGGTATCGCCATTTTGTCTTGTGATACACGCTACCGCTTATGGCGCCGCTGCCGGGCGCATATATAACCTTAAAATCCGTAAAGCGGCGCTAGCGGTAAATCATTTGTTTTAAGAATTCATTGGGTGCGACTGATTCGACTTCAACATAACGCGCGTTTAAATATAAGGTTGTTTGTACTTATATAACGCACTGTTCGACGCTGTGCAGTTCTTCGCTGGAAGATTACACTTGGTTAAATGCGTGGTGAAGGCTGACGGACGGCGAAGCTCCAATGTGTTATGATGTAACAAGTTTCGTATACCTGACAGGTCTACCTTTTAGAAATGTTTCTCGACGAACAAGTAAAGTGGCATTATGTATTGCGTGTATTTACGGCGATCGTGTGGCGCTACCATGGTCAACAGATTGTTGAATAAGTGGCATTCTTAAGAAATATTTGTAGCTGTCCCGTTGCTTTTGGCGAAGTTCTTGAACTAAACGTACATACGATCCTTCCGCCTCTGTCGTCGCTATGTGTGAATGCATCCACACATTCCTTATCTTGGTTTACAGTAGTCGACGTCGGCGGTGGTCGGTTGGTGTGTGTGCTAAGAATAACGGGAGCTGTTTCCCAGGTGTATGCTGACATTTCTGATGCACATTAACATGCCAATCGACTTTAAACGTTTACTCTGTAAGCCTGTTTTTATTATTTATTTATGATAGTTAAACTTTGTTGTGGAAAGTGAACAGCCAAATTGACATGCAGTGCTCATGCATGTGTGACGAGTCGTTTCGTTCGACACTGCACCCGCCCGCCGGTCCATACAGTAAATCGTTGGACATAGTCTTAGAAATGAAAGAAAGTTTGTCCGGAGTCTATGCATATAAGCGTTATAACAAACTAAGCATTTGTAGCTACAACATAAATTATCTAGATAATGTATATTTGAAAATCATATCATTGTTGCATGCTTTTGTATAATATAATTTGGGGGTAAATTGCATGATCGAGATGACTTAGAAGAACGGTTTATATATTTCCATGATAAGTTTCTCAGTTCAGCCTGGCGCACTGGATAAACACCGAAGCTGAGATCGCTTTGTTCAACTTGCACTGGTTCAACTTCACCGCGTGTTGCTTTGTTGTCGAATTCTGATCAAAAACAGGCCTAACCTTTGCGAAATTGCACAGTCGCTAAACAGTGGACGTTTGAATAGTTCAACATTGCTACGATGCATATTTTGCATCCCGGCTTTTGTTTATTTCTCATGCGCTGGCTAGCGGATTTGTCATAACACATTACATGGCAGGATCACAAACGAATCTTATTTGCAATTACGTTAGGCACTAACACGTGTAAAAGCCAAACAACCAAGGCTTTGTTGCGCGCACCGTTGATAATCCATTATTCTTAATCCATTAGTGCTCTTTATATATAGTCTTTAAACTGATGAGAAATTAACAATTTAAACGATATGTCGTAACACATGCATACGCACACGCATGTGCATACACATGGACTGGCCGGACCGAAAGGACAGATGGATGATGGAAGGATGGTGTCCGTGAGATGGATAAGATGGGAGGCTGTGTGCTGTGGGTGGGTTGAAGGGGATGGGTTGGATGGATAACATTCGTGTGATGTGGATGGGATCGAGATTTAGATTTACGCAAACAAAATGTACCTTTATCGCTGCTTCATTTCCGATACATTAATTCAATGTCAGAGATGTGTGCTCACATCTGTCCAGTTGAAGACCGAAGACAACATGGCGGAAGGCAGACATGGCAGAACTACAACAGACGGGCTCTTGTGGCACGACGTGTAGGGCACAGCGAAGGACAGGACACAGTGGAGGAGCATTGTGGTAGTCTGGTTTCTCACTGGGGATGAAGACGACATGTACGTTTATGAGTGCAAGTCGGTGACAAGAAGAACATCAATGCGCGAGTGTTTATCAGTGTAGAAGTGTAACTTTGCACACTGGGCATAGAGTGGTCAACTAGCTGGAACAATAACTGGGTATCCATATAAAGTGACGAGAGAGGAGCGTCACGTTTTCACCCAGCAAATACTCTTCGCTACTTTGGCAACTCCCACTGACGAAGGCCTACAGCGACTAACTGACAGACTTTCTCAAGTCTGCAAAGAATTAACCTTGCATATTAGCATGAACAAACGAATGGCGTCATCGTGCAATCTTTGCTCAAAGTTTTCAATGTGACACATGATCTGGCGTAACTAGAAAGAAGAGTAATTTCGATGCTGAAACCTACACATGCATAGCGACAGCCACGTGTCTATTATGAACACGATGGTGTGAAACAATACTAATTTGGCCGAGAATACAAAATACCATGCGTACATATGTCCATATACCAGTCCTATACGAGGCCAGGACAATAGACCCACGACAAGAGAAGAGACCCAAGTTTCATTTTCGCTGTCTCATGCGCATCTTCTCTGTCTCCTGCCAGGGCATAGCCACGAATACAGATGTCCTGGAGCTTCGTGATATGGCTCGGTCGTGTTCACGGACTTGTCGACGGTCGCATACTGAAGAAGCAAGTGTCAACAGAAACAGCTGAGATGATCGCTATCAATGGGGTTGGTTGTCAAACCTGCCACAAGAAACAAGTACAAGAACGTGAACGTTTATTTAGACCAACCACAGGCAGCAAGGACATTTAGATATATAATGTTTATTTAATTAACAGGTTAACATTCTAATTTAAAATAGCGAAATGACTATCTTAAAGGACATCTTACATATATTATTTAATCACTTAATAGCACAATATAATACTTCCATTGGACAATTGATAATTTTAAACGACATTATAAGTATATGTATATTATAGGGTTATTTATTTTTTATCTCGTGTTATTGTAAATAGGCACTACGTTACTCAAACACCATGACACGTTCGTAATTGACATAAAATATACATTGCATGTTAAAAAGGCGAAACACTTTTATTAAATTATATTATTATATCGAAAGCAGAGGTCTGTCTACCCTTCATTATTTTCTCATCCAATTAGAATTTGGAATTATGTATTGTTTCATTTTGTATAGCTACAAGGTCATTTTAATGACGAGTTAGATGTACCATAGAAATAAAAATAATATAATATTCCCCTGTAACTGTGAAGCCCCCAGCAATGGAGTTATTACCCAATCTCTTACTGTTATCATGAGACGATTTACACACAATGTTACATAAATAAATAATAGTATCAATTTCATTGTTTATCCCTGAATACTGTAAGAGTATGACACCAGCAGAGGCAACGCATTGAAATTTGTATGCGATACGCGACATAATTGCAACATGCTGATTTATTGAGCCAGATATGTGAAAATCGTTCAATTTTGGCACATATTTCCTTCTTGGGTCACTTATTAAGAAAAGCCCGATGACCAATTAAAAATTAGTAATTAATTAATCAAGATTGCGGCCGTCCTGAACATTGAAGTCCCATAACCATTATCTTATGGACCGATTTGAATGCTTTTTGAATCAAACCATGTGTTTTATAACATGATGGAATCATATATGTAACTCCAAAATGTCTCAGAAGCTTATTTCGATTTTGTAATGTACATTAAAATAAATGTTTACATAACAAATGAAATGACCGCCGCTCTTCATCACAATTGTTAACATCTATGATAGACTTACACAGCAAATGTAATTATATTAAGTATAATTATCATAATTACTTGTCCATAACTCATATGGGCATCGTTTGCTTACAAGCCAAGAATCATACGTGTCCACATATGCACTATAACCTTCACATATGCAGCTACACAGTGCTGTGGGCTGCAAGCCGAATTGGTAGCCCTTGCATCAGCCACGACATTCTGTCTTGCACCCACACTTTCTGAGTTGTTGTCAGCTCTGAGCAATTGGTAAAAGCGTCGTCCATATGTTTTCCAAAGGTCATTGTGCCTTGTCCATCCCCAGTCAGCCTGACTTGAAGTTTCTGGCTGGCTCACTGTCGATCGATTCCAAATGCAGCCTGCCTGTTAGGCCTCTTTCTGGATAGGATTTGAACATATTGTCGACAATGTCAAGGAAACCTCTCTGAGACCTTTCGGTCTGTTCATGATCTATGTTGTCTAGTATCTGGGTAGAAGCATTCGCTTTTGAAGCTGCACATACAAAGCAATAAGGCGACTGGCCTCTGGACCAGCCACCATCAATCTTCTCAGGATCCTCAGTAACACCAACTGCTCCTCCGTCAGCATTGGTGATAAGTTGCTCGTGAGCCTGATTAATGGCCATTGCTGAAATGTTTTCTCCTACGTACCTGTTGACCACTGCTTCTCCAAGTTGAGCAGAGATTTATAGTACCCTGTCATAAGGAAATGGCCAGTCCGTGCTCACGTAGCATTCTTACTAGGAGCTTCTTTCTGGTCGGTGCAAAAAACCGACAGTCCCATATAAGCAGGGAGTGGAGTATCCCCATCTTTAGCATGTCTGAGATTGTGCTCCTTCTTTGAATGTGACGTAGTAATTGTAATGAAGCAGCGGTGTCATTGCCAATTCGGTCTTTGGTGCACCGAATCGCAACTGAGATTTACCGTTATCGTGCTGTTCAATCATGCCGACAAAGAGAAGTAGACTGGGTGGTGCGACCTCAATGATACACGCGTCATAGAAAGTGTCATCAAATGATAATATGTGGATAAGCATGTGTTTTCTCAAGATCATGGCTCTTTGGCAATGATTGTGGCGGTGTAGCATGCAATGTCCTACACCTTGTCCAATCTTTTGTCCAGTGCAGTTTAAGTCCCGTACACCATCCGGGAAACTGTCTCGGCTCTTTGGCGCTGGCACATCCTGTCCATTCAGATTCGACTATCTAACTATATAATTAGCTAATCTACTAATACTAGCTAGATGCCATTTAGGACACTGACTATAATACTGGTTATGTCGTGACCTCCACTCTATTATTTCAACTTATGTTTGTCAGTCCTGGCTTTCTTCAACTGATCTCCATGAAGTTCTCGTGCACCTTATAAGGTGGAGTCAGAACTACTCAACCCTACACCTCATGCTACAGCATTCCATCCATATCAGAGATGGAGTAATCGTACTCGTGTACTTGTACTCGTACTCGAGTACGAGTACTTTTTGAGTACTCGTACTCGTACTCGAGTACGAAGGAAAGTAATTGTACTCGTACTCGAGTACATTACCAAAGTAATTGTACTCACGATTACTTTTCACGATTACATTTTTTTCATATGAACAGTTGCAAGCAAATATATTAGACAGATAAAAATGGCAATATTAGAAGTAATCTAATAAATGTAATCATAATCAAGGTATTCATTTTCTATTACTGTTGAGCATTTCAGTTAAATAAATATTCAGTCAGATTTCCCTAATTAATACCTTCTCTTCCCAGAGAAGCAACATCTCCTCACCCTCCTGCTTAGTACAAAGTACAAGTTATATTGTGATAGTACCTGGGAAGCACTGCAGGAGATAAGCATCCTGTAACATCTTGCTTTATAATTTTAGAAGCCAGGCCACAGCCCCACCTGTACTGTTTGCTCTGTCAGTATGGTGTGAATGACTGGTCATGTTTCCAACATCCAGAATCCTGACTGGGTCTGGGCGGTTAGCTGCTAAATCCCTGTCTATTATGTTTAATTAAGTGCAAACTGTAAACCTGTCTAAATCCACAACCATTCTGTGTTTGTCCCATCCAGACACGGGGTCAAATACATTGAAACGTATTTAAATACAAATATTCTTGAGGGATTACAAATACTTTTTAAATATAAATGTATTTAAATAGGAATACATTGAAAAGTATTTCAAATACTTGTTCATATATTTTGTTTTCAAATACTTTTCATTTTGTATTACTATGTAGGTAAAAGAAAAGCAAGAATATTGAGACATCTAGTTTATAGGCATAATTAGTGTTTTGCTCATATGCTGACAGGCAGACCAGTGCTAGGGAGTATTGTTATTGCTAACTGCATCACAATGACAACTGACTGAAAGAGGTAAAGGCCAAAATATATTGTTTGTATGTTAAGCCAGGAGGTTCATAATAATATAACGCCTATGTTGCCCTCAGAAGATACACTGTTAATCATTGCTAGGATGTTGTGAGGAAGGCTCAACTTCAAAGTCAGCCAGGAAACCAGAATAACCTGGTGCCAAATTGAAGCCTGACTAAACAACAAAAGGGGATATTGACCTATGGTCACTGTTAGGTCCATCCTCTGGCTCTGAGCAAACACAAGTTGTGGTCACTGCAGGGCCAGGGGAAGCCTGCTGTTAAGTGTCTTCATCAGTAATTAGCACTGTTGGGTGAAGTTGCAGTGCATTAAGGTAATCAGTTTTGCAGGTATTACATGTGACAGTGAAAAAGAAATGTTGATACTGACAATGTATTTCAAAAAAATATTTGAACAAGTCAAATACTTTAGGAAAGTATTTAAATACAAATACTAGTAATTCCTAAACATCAAACACAAATACTTTAAAAAGTATTTAAATACTTTCAAATACAACTGTATTTGACCCCATGTCTGGACCCATCTGATATACTACTCTTGAATATGCCCCCTGGTTTTGAAGTGTTGTTATTTGTAATGTATTTGATCATGTGTATTTGAAATTTTTAAATGCCTCCTATTTGTATTTGATTCAGAAACCATAAATTAAATTATTAATCCAGCATTAAATGATTCATCCAATACCTGAGAAAGGCGTCTAATTATTAATAATAATAACACCTGGATAGTGGATAGCAGTAATCAGTTAGAACATTAGTGACACAACAACAGAACAAGAATGACACCTAGGGATTCCATGAAAGTCGCCTTTATGTTAGAAACAGGATATTCATTAAAGTAATCATGAAAGTAATCATGCTTACATTCTAAAGTACTCGTACTCGTACTCGAGTATATTGTAAAGTAATCGTACTCGTACTCGAGTACATTAATTTTGTTTTCTGAGTACTCGTACTCGTACTCATGCATGTTCAAAGTAATCGTACTCGTACTCGAGTATATTTGTATTGTAGTCACTCCATCTCTGATCCATATGGCTTTTAAACTATATCGCTAAGCAACTTGTTTAATGAAATGTGTGAAAAAGACAAAAGGAAGCATGCATGGTGATAGATACATGTAAAATCAACTCTAATATATCCACAATTATATGATGATTTGATGGTCACCTAACTCAAATTGGCTTACTCTATTACATTTCATAGTGAAAAAACGATTTTATGGGCAGGAGTTGGCGGCCATCTTGACAAAATGACCGCCATCTTGTTTCTTTAATTGGGCTAAGGGCTTTTATGAGTAAGTACTCCTAAATGAGCATTTTTGCCAATTTTGGAGCTTGTATCACAAAGTGAACGATTCGGCGAACATTTGCACTTATCTGCTCCAATAATTCAGTGTAGCGTCTTTAAAACTTACATCAGTTTTCAAACGTGAAATTACAATTGGAAGAACTGGCCACACCTGTGGTCACAATCTGATAGCGGTTTATTGCAATAGCACAGGAAACCAATGCCAGTAATATTGTTTAATGTTAACACGAGTTTAACGGACTAGTAACTAGATGTCCTCTCATTATATATCCGGTCACGTTCACAGTTGGTTAACTTCGACGACTTGAATAACAATTGTGAAATAGTGTAACGGCAGTCTACCGTAGCGAGCAGTGACATAGTCGGTGTCCTGCAAGACGAGAGACCACGTGAAAATAAGGAACGGCCGTCTACCGTAGCGAGCAGTGATATAGTCGGGGTCCCGCAAGACGAGAGACCGTGTGAAATAGAGGAACGGCCGTCTACCGTAGCGAGCAGTGACATAGTCGGGGTCCCGCAAGACGACAGACCGTGTGAAAGAGAGGAACGGCCGTCTACCGTAGCGAACAGTGACGTAGTCTGGGTCCTGCAAGACGAGAGACCATGTGAAATAGTGGAACGGCAGTCTACCGTAGCGAACAGTGACGTTGTCGGGGTCCTGCAAGACGAGAGACCACGTGAAATAGAGGAACGGCAGTCAACCGTAGCGAGCAGTGACGTTGTCGGGGTCATGCAAGACGAGAGACCACGTGAAATAGAAGAACGGCAGTCTACCGTAGCGAACAGTGACGTTGTCGGGGTCCTGCAAGACGAGAGACCACGTGAAATAGAGGAACGGCAGTCTACCGTAGCGAACAGTGACGTTGTCGGGGTCATGCAAGACGAGAGACCACGTGAAATAGAGGAACGGCAGTCTACCGTAGCGAACAGTGACATAGTCGGGGTCCTGCAAGACGAGAGACCACGTGAAATAGAGGAACGGCCGTCTACCGTAGCGAGCAGTGACATAGTCGGGGTCCTGCAAGACGAGAGACCACGTGAAATAGAGGAATGGCAATCTACCGTAGCGAACAGTGACGTTGTCGGGGTCCTGCAAGACGAGAGACCACGTGAAATAGAGGAACGGCAGTCTACCGTAGCGAACAGTGACGTGGTCGGGGTCATGCAAGACGAGAGACCGTGTGTAATAGTGGAACGGCAGTCTACCGTAGCGAGCAGTGACATAGTCGGGGTCCTGCAAGACGAGAGTCCATGCGAAACTGGGAAAGACGGTCTACTGTAGCGAGTGTTGACAGTGACGGTGTTCCAGTGAGGAGAGAGACCAAGCGAAACAGGGAATTGCTGTCTACGGTAGCGAGCGGTAACACAGTTGAGGGGAAACAGTGAGGCGAGAAGTCGTGTGATATATTTACGGTCAGTCTACCGTAACCGCCAGGAAAAGGCAGAAGGTGTCATCATTCCGAGAAGGAGGCGAACACTTAAGATCCTCACTGAGTCGACATCCTGATACTTGCCGGATCATTCGAACGGGTCTAGACGCCCGTCTCACTGGCAGAGACAACATACCATACGATTAACTAATCGTATGGTATATTCCAATCTATCAATACTATACTGATATTGCAACCTACCTATGACAGTAACGGACAATACCTTTACCCTATATTATTAATCAGTTGGTAAGACACTTGCCTCTGGGACCGAATCGATTGTCAGTTTTTATAAGTTAAGTAAATCTCTGGAACAGGCTTCGGGCCTTGTCCATGTATAAGTAATTAAGTAACTAAATACATTATTTAATTATCACTTAATTAAGTTTAGTAAGAAAGTTGTTGTAACACTTCTATACCATCCTTGAAAATTCAAAGTTAATAGGCGCAAAAAACAAACGCATATATGCGTAAAAGCAGGTTATATGAACACATGGCTATGTAAAGAAAGATTCGCTGAGATTCACAGTGTGACGTATTCACGGTCTGAATTGTAAGTTTTCCAGTTAATGCGACAACAATTAAATATTCACGACCTTGTAACCGTTCGGAACGTTACATTCATTTAAGCAAATATCACTACACCTTTAACAATTACGTAAAATATTAATATGAAAATTCAAAACATAAAAGCCTACACCGCTGTTTTTCCATAGGTATGTTGTTGACATGTACCAAAACTGATTTCAACTAACGACGGGGGTTTTCAACCAATCATTAATTTAACCAATGCGAAATGCATCACGTCACTTAGACTTTGCTAATTTGTTCGTCCATCTCTTGCATCGATATAGTCGAAGTACCAATTTTATTTTATCGGGTTGGATTCACTGCTTTATTAGCTCGCCTTGACCATTTCGTAATTGAAGTGTTACTCAACGGCGGATGATTGATGTGTCACTCCATATAGCCTGTCTCCACCGATGCGTGACGATCATTGTATCCCGGCATGCGTAGCCATTTTCATGCAGCAATTCCATTTCGGAAATTCGTTTTTTTCGTACCGCCTACAAAACGAATCGTAACAGGTAACAGCATGCAGAAAATCTGCTCAAAGGACTAGTATTTAGTATCTTTAATGTATCTCTAAATATGTGTAACCAATGAAAACCATTGAAATGCGATTGCGTTTTGTTGAAATGTTCTCAAATGTCAGGTCGGTGAAATACGGAACATTCGGTGTTTAAATATAAACCAATGTATTATATTGACCAGATATTGCTATCGGTATGTTACTGTATGTGATTGATGTGAATATTGGCGGTGGCGTATTTTGAAGAATTGACATATGGAAAACTCATGGGAAAATTACGGAAACGTTGAAAGGCAACAGTAAATACACTGGTCTATCTCATATTTACTTATCGTAAACCGAATAGGACTTTTTCACAAACATGCTAAAGGCCCGGTTGTTCACATAAAATATATAATGTAAATAAAACAAACTTAGTTACATATGTGTGGCATCGCTGGTCTGGTCCCAAGCCCGGATGAGATAAGAGGAGGGTTGGATTAAGCGTTGATAAATAGTTCCCATAAAATAACAGATCCGTGATCGTTACGAAAACGAATATCGCAGGAGCTCTCCTGAACATAGCAGAGGGCGGGCCTGAACAGTAGAATGTTTTTGCTCGAAACTCATATAGGTTTTTATACAAAAGTTTACATTTTTCTATACAAAGACATCATTAGTTTATTGCAGACAATATTTCCATTATTTTAGAAATCGCAGGTAAAATACTTATTTGTCTATAATTGTTAAATTGTTTGTGTTACCTGATTTGAAAACGGGCCCAATTTTGGCAATTTTAAAGTTTTCAGGAACACTTCCCGTTAAAATGGATTGGCTTAGTCTAAGCTCAAGCGGAGTGGTTATTTCATGTACTGCGCTTGTAATAATTTGGTGGATAGCCTATCGAAACATTCGGTGCATTTAGTTTTTCAATTACATACAATAAGTTATATTTCGTTTTTTGTGTGTGTAGGTTGCATGACAAATTTACGGGATAGTTTCCCTTTAGGTGTGCTTCAAATTGTTTAACAGGAAGACCTGTTGAATCGTTTATTGTTGTATCTCCTCCAACAAATATTAATTTCTTCTGTGATTTGTATCATATTTGTTTCCTCATGTCCGTTTATTATGAAGGCTTCAGGAACTTAGATAATGTTTTTTTAATTTATTACTTGTCGTCGTAAAGACCATATTTCTTTGATGTTATGTTTCCGTGCTTCTAGCATTTCTGCATAACAAGCACTAATTCGATCTTATTAAAGACTCTATAATAGTCTTTGAAAAAGAAGCAAAAAAGTAAAACACAATATAAATAAACAAAACATGAGCGACAATCACAGCCGCTGCGCATCGACATTTCATCAGTTAATCCTTTTTGTAGGGCATACATCAGTATAAATTATTATTAATCCCCCAAACGCAGCAACGAACGCTTGCACACAAAAACCTCCTTATTGCAAAACACAACTAGCACACATAGAAACATTCAGCGACAACACCTAATCAAGCTTTAGGCTATACGTTAGCACAATATACATTCGCAACAGATTAATAATATGTATATTCACATTTTCTAAGATAGGTCTGGGAACTTATTTTTGTACTGTACGTGAATTTGAAGACCCTTACTTTAATTGTTAATTAGCAGAATGTATCAAATTGAATGAAATACGTTTCATCAGTCTATCGTCTAGTAAAACATATCGTAAGGAAAACTTTAAAATGCTATTACTAATAATATTTTTAGACAATTATTTGAGCCAAAGCCATACCTTTCTTTTTACGCCACAGAGGAGGGCGACAAGAAGGAAGAGATAGAATAACCGAAAGGATCCTTAAGTGTGTTCGTGTGCCTTGCGAAAGGTCAGAGACAAAACAAAAGAGACGACAGACACCAACAGTAGGACAAAGAACGCCAAAGTCAAGTGGTTATCCCACATGTGGAAAGAGTACACCGAATAACGAAGGGGCATGGAGTTGCGATAGCCATGCGTCCCCACACAAGAATAGAAAATACCGAGAAATACACAAAGGGGACTAATGTATAACTTCAACAAATCCGCCCTAACAGACCATGCGACGACTGCGAGTCACACCATAGACTGGGAGTGAGCGAAAATCATTGATTAGTAGCCAAACAGAAGAACCCGACAAATAAAGGTAACCGTTTGGATCGGAAAGACAAAGCAAATTAAGAGCTACACCACGTGTACGATGACTCCATTCGCCATTAGTACAGAAAATGTCGACATGTAACGTCAGAGGAAAGCCTCTATGAATATGAACACTTTTAATATGGAAAAGAACTATCCCGAGAAATGGTTAGTAATATTAAGAACAATGTTCCCTGAAAGACAACATTACCATTTAAAAGGACCTATTATCATTCCGTATCAATTAAACGGGGAAGAAAACAACCATAGAACAACATTTGTCAGTTAGAAACGTGCCCCGTATAAAAGGGGCAAGTTTAGTTGAGCAAATATGCCCTTCAAATATGACATGAAACACAAAAAGGGACAAAGATAAAACTACACTTTCTTACGTTCAAGACGGTAACTGCGACAAACGTGTGTTTTCCTACTGGTTGTGTTATCGCAAAAGTCCTGCACCAGCGGTACGTCATCTTGGCGGTGCAGAAGAAACTTCACACACACACACACACACACACACACACACACACACACACACACACACACACACACACACACACACACACACACACACACACACACACACACACACACACACACACACACACACACACACACACACACACACACACACACACACACACACACACACACACACACACACACACACACACACACACACACACACACACACACACACACACACACACACACACACACACACACACACACACACACACACACACACACACACACACACACACACACACACACACACACACAACACACACACACACACACACACACACAAACACACACACACACACACACACACACACACACACACACTCACTCACTCAGTCACTCACTCATTCGACACATACACTCGATATAAAGAGTGGAACCGGAGAACTCTAGATGCCGACATTGGAGAAAGCATAAAGGATTTGTTGTTTCCTTCCGCATCCTTTTAGACCACTGATGATGATAAATAAACTATACGAAAATGTCGCTAAATCACATGATTGAAGTAATTTTGTGACATCTATCCAGTTTCAAGTTAAAAACGGACTTTATATGAACGAGATATTCATGTTTGTTACGAATTCTAAATGGAACTTTCAATTGCTTTAAAAGATATTGACCAATGATGTTGAATACGGCTCTTGCATAATTATGCATTAAGCAAGATACTTGCTGAGCTACAACGCTTCTAAACTGTTTCGGTTAGTTTCCATACCGTGTCAAAATGTTCACTACATAATTGTTTTAATTTGCATATGTAATAGACTATATATTGTTGGCGATGTGAAAGTAACTGTACGCTTTCGGAGCGGCGTGACGCATATTTCCCTTGGCCCACATAAACTCCATTACATTCGAGTAGCATTGCTTGTTGCCTCGGCGATCGTTCGAAACCCATGGAAGGTTGTCGTTTCGCAGAAGGTACTCCAAGGCTTGCTTTCGTCATCCATCTCAGGAGTGTCCGTCTTGGCGTGACGTCATAGTAAAAGTAATGTCTGGTAGTAGACATTTTTGCAGCTCGTTGTCAGAGCTCTAGCCTTATGAGATACAAGAACGTGCAACGTGCCATAATATATTCCTTTTTGGCATCTTATGCACTGGAATATCACTTAGGATATAAAAACTCAGTCAATTGTTGTATTTTTGAATATGTGTACAGGGTGTTGATATAAACAAATCTATAACTTGCTGAAACGTTTGTTTTAGTATTATAATTGTATAAGGTATCGTTACTCTTTATTGGGTTACCCTCTGAATATCTTTGTTGGATTAATTTGTTCAGTCCTGCAGAATTCTTCGGAGGCTTATAACATCAGGGTAGGTCAACTGCAACGAACCATTCTTTACAAATACACACACACATACACACACATACACACACAAACACCCACAGACACACATACACACACATACACACACAGACACACACAAACATCCGCACACATACACAAACACACACAAACACACACAGACACATACACCTGTTCTCATTAAACGCGACGCGTTACCATCTTACATTACCTGTGTGCTGAAACACATGAATTGTTTCAAATATTCTGCTTTGATCTGTTGATATCGAAAAACGCGTGGCCCTGGCATGCTATGAACATTATAAAGTGCCAGCGTTACCTAAAATGTGACTTTTTCGCTGTATCTCAGCCAATATTGCAGGTATGTTAATAAGAGTGTTTTGAGGACATCGATTCAAGGAATTGTGAATAAAGAAATTCCACTATGTTCATTTACCAACTCATTTACTGATCTAGGTAAATAGCAAGCCATAATAACCTTTTCTGAGCGGCCGCGCCGCAACTTCGATTGGTGAGATCCACGTCAGTTGGTGTATTTCCTTGTGTGCAAATAGGCTGACTCCTACGACAAAGTTGTTTAAATCACAGAAATGTATCAGTCGTTCACCGTTGTCATTCATAGTCCCACATACATGTTGACCCATAGCTCTTTCGTGTCCAGCATTTTGCTATTTTTTGATATACCCTACACTGGTAAACAGGTCAACCTCTGCTTCGTTTTCCTCGTCTTCTGTGTAGTTCGTTGGAGCATAGCACTGTAAGATGATCATGTTTACTTGTTTCCTTTTAAATCTAGCATATAAGTTCCCAATCCATGAGGGAATTCCGCAGCTCAAAATCAAGGCAACACCTCCACGGTGTTGGTCATCATTCCTGCCAGAATACAGAATTGTCTCTCCTGTCTATGTATTACAGTCACATGTGCCAGTCCATTTACATTCGGTGATTCCTAAGATGTGGATTCTATGTTTTCTCGTTTCATTTGTGAATTGTACTGTCTTACCCGTATCGTACATAGTTCTGATACTCCAGAATCCTATCTTTATCTTGGTGTCGGCGGCTACAGATGATGTTCTCGCAGTGACAGCTACCCGACGTCTTTCACAGTCACACGTCACACTAACAGTAACCTGCTCCACCACCGCAGAACACCGAGACATAGAGTTTCTTATATCTGTTTTCATAACACTGCTTAGGTTTTTGGCCTCAGGCTACGCAGATGATTGGAACACGTCTACAAAGAGACAACCAGTAAAGCCCATCCAGTCCAACTTGAAATGATGCAGCTATATCTTTGAAAGACCATTCCGATATCAGCAATCCGGTGATTCTGTCTGGCGTATCGCGCAAATACCACCACAAATACATTAAGAAGATAACGTGTTTTTAATCATCTCGACCATATATATATATATATATATATATATATATATATATATATATATATACACTGAGCGAATTAACAATGATGATATTTACAAAAATATTGTTCCATATACTCAGGCCGTCGAGTCATCTTAACAAGACCTGCTCAAGATTTACAAATATCATTGTATCTTTGCAGTAGTAATGTTGCAGTTTAAATACGAAATACACCAAATGAAACTCGCGCAAATTGGCTAAGCACTTTCCACAGCAAGCACTATCAAAATTGTGTACGGTTATGCATTTTTGCGGAGTCGTGCTTAATATTTAATGTCGACAAAAATGAGTACTCAAATGTCAGCATCTACCACTCACACTAATGAAAGCGAACGAATCATTCCTGCAAGGAAGGATACTCCGCGTCGGATAACTCTTTCAACCAGTCAATGGTGGAACATCGAGTATTAATCTGTTTCTACATTCACAGTGTATTTGTACACGGACACAATATCTAAGTGAGCATCGAAACTGCCACTGAGAGATTTGGGCCGAGCTGATTGAAAGGTAAATCGTCCTTGTTTAGGAGATTTTGCGAGCACTGCAGAATACATCTACTAGCGCTGTTTCAAGCTGCAATGTTGAATGTGTGTAAAAGTCCGACAGCATTAGATTCGAAATAATGTGTGTGTGTGTGTGTGTGTGTGTGTGTGTGTGTGTGTGTGTGTGTGTGTGTGTGTGTGTGTGTGTGTGTGTGTGTGTGTGTGTGTGTGTGTGTGTGTGTGTGTGTGTGTGTGTGTGTGTGTGTGTGTGTGTGTGTGTGTGTGTGTGTGTGTGTGTGTGTGTGTGTGTGTGTGTGTGTGTGTGTGTGTGTGTGTGTGTGTGTGTGTGTGTGTGTGTGTGTGTGTGTGTGTGTGTGTAGTGTGTGTGTGTGTGTGTGTGTGTGTGTGTTGTGTGTGTGTGTGTGTGTGTGTGTGTGTGTGTGTGTGTGTGATGTTGACTGACTGACTGACTGACTGACTGACTGACTGACTGACTGACTGACTGACTGACTGACTGACTGACTGACTGACTGACTGACTGACTGACTGACTGACTGACTGACTGACTGACTGACTGACTGACTGACTGACTGACTGACTGACTGACTGACTGACTGACTGACTGACTGACTGACTGACTGACTGACTGACTGACTGACTGACTGACTGGGTGAGTGAGTGAGTGAGTGAGTGAGAGAGAGTGGGTGGGTGAGTGAGTGAGTGAGTGAGTGAGTGAGTGAGTGAGTGAGTGCACGTGTTTATGTTTATTGGTATGTCGGTGGGGCAGTTATGTGGGAGGGTAGGTTCGGGGTAGATAGGTCGAAGATGTTGAGTGGTTTCTTTCGCTATATTAGTGAATCTTCATAATTGTCGTATGTATATGATAGTAAATGATAGTTGCCAGTTACAGCATCTGCTCTATTGGGGTTTATTTTAGAAGATGCCTGCTGTTAGGAAGTCGGCTCGTTCGCGATTCTTGACCACTAGCACAGCCAGTCGTCCATGGAATACACACATACAGAAGCGCCTGTGTGCTGCGGCTCGTCGACTGTCTAACGTGGAGAGGTGTCTCGGTACGGTGCTTTGTCGACTGAATGACATGGAAAGTGGCGAGGGTGCAGCACGTTGTCGACTGGATAAGGTGGAGAGACGTGTCGATGCTTCTGAAAGGCTGTTGCGAGAAATGCGGGAAGTGACGTCAGATGTAGAGATGGACGCAACTAATGCAGGTATTTTGGGTTATTCGAATGTATGTGGCCACCAAAGGAAATGTAATCCTACATGTTATTGCTAAATGCCGAATCGGTGCTAACGTCGTAATAAGAATATAAGATAAGATAGCTTTATTGCCATGTGTTTACATTGTAGCTACAATAAAACATTGGAATGTATAATTATATTGGTCGTCTTACTAGTACATTCACATGCACCAAACGATGATGATAAAATGCATTACTACTTTAAATTAAATAAATAAATAAGAACAATCACATAAAAAGGTCCGAATGATTGTTTTCTTCTTTATAGCATCGATAAATAATTGATGCGATCTAGTGTAGATATATTAGCTTAAAATGTAAAATATGAAATAAAATATTATATAATAAAGTATAATAAAATATACACACTAAAAACTCATCGGAAAGTGGAATATGTGTTTGCTGCGGGTGGGAAAAAATTACTTCTGTTTTGACAGGGCTTGAACGGCTAAGGGGGAAAAAGCTAGTACTAAAGCGGCTGGTCCTGGTTTTGATGGATCTAAATCGGCGACTAGATTGAAGAGGATCAAATAGGTGATGGGCAGGATGGGATGAATCTTGAGAGATGAGAGTGGCTCTTCCTAACAGGCGCTGCTGATACAGTATTTCAAGACTGGGAAGGTATCTGCCGATCATTCGGGAAGCAGTTTTCACAACTCTGTTTAATCTGAGCGTTTCCTTCTGTATAATCGATCCAATACTACTGTGATAGAAAATATCAGAACACTCTCGATTACACCTCTGTAAAAGTTGAGCATGACTTGTGTGGTCAAACCAAAAAATCTTAACCTTCTTAAAAAGTACAGCCGTTGATGGGCCTTTTTGACAATACTAACAACATTTAGCTCCCATTTAAGATTACTGGAGATTGTAGAACCGAGAAATTTGAAATGTTGGAGATTTCAACTGTCCTGCCATCGATGACAAGAGGCGAGGGAGGAGAAGATTTATTTCTCCTAAAATGCACAATAATTTCTTTCGTTTTATTTACATTAAGTTCCAGATTGTTATCGTTGCCCAACTGATGAGTTTGTTTACTTTATCCCGATATTCAGATTCATCAGAATGTGTTATTAGCCCTATCACTGTAGTGTCATCGGCAAATGTTAGTATTTGAGTACGTACGTGACAAAATAAATAATCATATGTAAAAAGAGAATATAACATTGGTGACAGAACACAGCCCTGAGGCGTGCCAATAGATAACGTAACTGATGATGATACGTTGTCGCCTATTTTTACAACCTGCGGCCTATTTAAAAGAAAATCGAAAATCCACAAACACATGGATTGAGGAACACCGAGAACCTGTATGTTATCAAAATGTTTTGATGGGATAATTGTGTTAAAAGCAGAGCTAAAATCAACAAAAAGGATCCTAGCGTAAGTATTTGGACTGTCGAGATGTTGAAGAACGTAAAACAATCCTAGAGCGACAGCGTCGTCAACAGATCTATTGTTGCAATACGCAAATTGAAATTGGTCAAGAAATGGATCGATAACTGATTTCAGAAACTGCAGGACCAAGCGCTCGAGTGTCTTCATGACTACAGAAGCAACAGGCTTGTAATCGTTTAAACAAGACGCTGCGTATTTATTGGGTACAGGAATGATAGTTGACTTTTTGAAGCAATGAGCAACATTGGGAAAGAGACACATTGAATATGTCTGTGAATACACCCGACAGCTGGTCGGCACACAGTTTAAGTAAACATGGAGAGATGTTATCCGGACTGGCAGACTTTCTGCTATTTAGACTTTGAAACATGCATCTAACAACATATTCGTCAACTGTGAAAGGAGGGAGGGATGAGGAGGGAGTGATAGAGGAAGGAGAAGTAGTGTTTAGTTTATCAAACCGGCTATAAAAGTCATTCAATCTGTCAGGAAGTTTAGTGTCAGTAGCCGCAGTGTTCTTGGGAGACGACTTGTAGTTGGTTATGGCTTTCAGACCCTGCCAAATGCTCTTATAATTGTTGGTGGTGAGATACTCCTCAAGCTTGTCACGGTATTTGGCCTTGCAGGTCTTGACGGCCTTTTCCGCTGCATATCTCGCTTTCTTGTATTTGTCTTTGTCATTATCTTTGTGCGCATCTTGTTTCGCCTGTAGCTTGTGTTAGATATAAGTATTGAACCACGGTTTGTCGTTGTGGTAGCTTGTTATTGTTTTCGTTGGAATACAGAGGCCCTCGCAGAAGGTGGTGTAATCGCTGACTGTCTCTGTGTATTCGTGAATGTCGGTTGCGGCCTCTTTGAACACTCCCCAATCAGTGCTTTGAAAACAGACGCGAAGTATTCAGTATTCACTGAACACTGTTTCACAGTTTTCACGGTTGGCTTAACACACTTCAATTGATGTTAGTAAGTCGGCACTAGGTAAACCATGGCGTGGTCCGAGCGGCCGAGTGGTGCGCGAGGGATGGAACGGTACACACCCTTGATGGTTGTATAACAATGGTCAATAGTTCTAACATCCCTAGTTGCACATGTCACCTGCTGCATATACTTCGGCATCTCTTTCTTCGGATTGCCTTTATTGAAATCACCCGTCACAATAACAAAGAGTCTGGTTGAGCATGTTCAGCCTGCGTGATGGGCAGTGATATGGCAAGTAATATAAGTTTTCTAGATCTGTATCATTATCATTATTAATATCATTACCATTATTAGTATCACCATCATTATCATCATCACCAGTAGTAGTAGTAGTAGTAGTAGTAGTAGTAGTAGTAGTAGTAGTAGTAGTAGTAGTAGTAGTAGTAGTAGTAGTAGTAGTAGTAGTAGTAGTAGTAGTAGTAGTAGTAGTAGTAGTAGTAGTAGTAGTAGTAGTAGTAGTAATAATAACAGTAGTAGTAGTAGTAGTAGTAGTAGTAGTCGTAGTCGTAGTCGTAGGTCGTGTAGTCGTAGTCGTAGTCGTAGTCGTAGTCGTAGTCGTAGTCGTAGTCGTAGTCGTAGTCGTAGTCGTAGTCGTAGTCGTTGTCGTTGTCGTTGTCGTAGTCGTAGTCGTAGTCGTAGTCGTAGTCGTAGTCGTAGTCGTTGTCGTAGTCGTAGTCGTAGTCGTAGTCGTTGTCGTTGTCGTTGTCGTTGTCGTTGTCGTTGTCGTTGTCGTTGTCGTTGTCGTTGTTTGTCGTTGTTCGTTGTCGTTGTTGTTGTTGTTGTTGTTGTTGTTGTTGTTGTTGTTGTTGTTGTTGTTGTTGTTGTTGTTGTTGTTGTTGTTGTTGTTGTTGTTGTTGTTATAACTTACACGAGGCGGTACCCAAATAGAGAGCATGATCTTTTAACTCTATCTTTATATTGTCGCAATAGACCCCAGTTCTACGAGTCAGACGAGAGAAAGCCAGTCTACAGAAATCGCGGTGACAGCAGCATCGCTGCAGGGTTGTGACCCTGGAGATAATTCGGAAGATGAACGCAAGCCATGGAGTCACGCAATCAATTCCTTCTGTGAAACGACCACGTTTCACGGGCTACGAAATATTGCAGAATCGACAAGTAATATTACTCGCAGGTGAGGGGTTTCCCACAAAGCGCGGAAAGCATTTGCTGGCAAATTCTATTAAATGTAGCTGATAACTGTGATTACTATGGAAATACATGGTGGTTTCCGGTTTATGTTACGTATTTGTTATGTATCGTAATCCATCTTAATCAGCTGCAAATATAATTTAAAAATGAATCTATACCATTTGTTTGCTTTCATCTACAGTGAAGCATTTGCTTGGCAGCTGTTATTTTCATCATTTTGTGAAATACAGGCCAATGAAAGAGTAATGTTGCCTTTCGAATATAATGAGTTATTTATGTTTAGGTATATTAATTTTTCTCCAAATCATACAATCGATTATACAATCGTTTTGTTTGAATGTCAATCTAGAAACGTCACGTTATAGTTATGTTTTATGTTATGTGTATTAATTCATGTGTATTGTTACAGAATAATCTGGATCGCAATCGTGACCATGACTACCTGTGTGCTCGTTTCTCAATGTCAAGACCTAGTGAGACTGCACTTGAGCCGGCCTGTAAGAATGACAATGTCGATGTCACACCAAAGCCCCGTCGTATTTCCAGCTGTCACTATTTGTAACCAGAATGCCTTCAGGTAGCTATGTCACTTATCTATGAACACAATGTTTCAAATATATATATATATATATATATATATATATATATATATATATATATTCAAGAAAAATGTCTGATTACACAACTAATAATTTCTACTCACTCAAGCGTTTTAGCCATCATCGGTGACCTTCTTCAGGGGTCAATCTGACACGTCTCGCTAGATGGCGTGGCGAGCAGACTGCACCAAATCCCATGTAAGACCTGCAATATGTGTTACATCGGTGAAACAGCAAGAACATTTGGCACGAGACTGGATGAACACAAAAAAAGTTTAAACCATAACAACTAGACGTTTCACTCGGGAGATAAGGAAATGCCCGACAAACATAGAAGTATAGCGCACTCTGCCCCTGTGAAAGGCAAAGATGGCAGCACTATTACAACTGAACGTGAACAAGCTGATAGATGGGTTGAATATTTCTGTGATGTCCTGAACCACCCTCAGCCAGATGAACCCGCCGACCCCCCACCAGTGCCAGATGACCTCAACATCGACACCAGTCCCCCAACAGAAGCAGAAGTTAAAAATGCCATCAAAGCTATGAAGAGTGGAAAAGCCCCAGGCGTAGACTCCATTCATGCTGAAATGTTGAAGGCCGACCTCGGTACAGCTACAAGAGTCCTGACTAACTTGTTCGACATCATTTGGGACAAAGAGCCTATCCCAAGTGACTGGGGCAAATGACTCATTATAAAGATCCCTAAGAAAGGCAACCTCCAAGTCTGTGACAATTGGCGAGGAATCACACTCTTGTCCATCCCCAGCAAAGTCTTCTGTAGAATCCTTCTTGGAAGAATCGAGACAGCTATCGACAAGAAGCTGAGGCAAAAACAAGCGGGATTCCGGAAGAGAAGAGGGTGCACTGATCACATCTTTGCATTGAGAAACATCATAGAGCAGACTCTAGAATGGAACTGCCCACTGTATATCAACTTCATTGATTTCAAAAAGGCCTTTGACAGTATCCACCATGACACTCTGTGGAAGATCCTATGATCCTATGGAGTACCTCTAAAGATTGTTTCACTGATAGAGACGTTCTACAACCACTTTGAATGCAGTGTCGTCCTCAGTAATACATCGTCCGAGTGGTTCACAGTGAAATCGGATGTTAGACAGGGATGTATCCTCTCGCCCATCCTCTTCTTGGTCGTCATCGACTGGGTTATGCGGAAACCTACATCAGATAAACCCAGGGGTATCCAGTGGACTCTCTTTTCCCAGTTAGAAGACCTCGACTTTGCTGATGACCTGGCATTTCTATCAGTAAAACTTGACCATCTGCAGACAAAAAACTGATCGATTAGAGAGATATGCAAAGCAAACTGGGCTTTCCATCAATACTTCCAAGACACAAGTGATGAGCATCAACACCACACCAACCGCACCTGTTACCGTAAATGGTGAACCACTTGAGTTTGTACAGGACTTTACTTACCTGGGTAGTCTCATCAGCAAAGACAATGGAGGCCAAAAAGACATCAAGGCAAGACTCGGTAAAGCCCGCTGTACATTCGCCAAACTGCAGAACATTTGGAAGTCTAACCAGTACACCGCCAAAACAAAGATAAGACTTTAAAACAGTAATGTGAAGTCCATCCTACTGTATGGCTCAGAGTGCTGGCGAGTGGTAAAAGGGGACATGGCCAAGATCGATGCGTTCCATAATAGATGCCTAAGAAAGATCTGCCGAATATTCTGGCCAAATACAATTTCTAACGTGGACGACTAAGATGGCTAGGGCATGTTCTGCGAATGCCCCAAGACAGCATCCCCAAAGTGGCACTGAGATAGACAACAACTGGAAAAAGGAAACGAGGACGGCCAAAGATGACATGGCGACAATCAGTAATGGCCGAGCTGAAAGAGATGGGGCTGTCGTCCTGGGGTGAGGCCCATGCCTCAGCAAAAGACAGAACCTTGTGGCGAAGCATTGTTGTGGCATTATGTCCCACTGGGGACGAAGAGGATAAGTAAGTAAGTAAGCAGTGGCTCTGGGGGAGAGCTTCGGACTCACGACTAAGAGGACCCTTATACGGCGCTGTTAAAACCTTGGGCAAGTATCTGGCAATAGACAGTGGAGGATATGTGTACGAGCGGCCTTTGCGCATTAATTGTAGCATATGGTTGGATGCTTCCCAGAGACGTTGAAATGGTGTATGCTTGAACAGGTCTGTCAAAGAAGTAAGGATTGGATACTGCGCTATATAAGAACATACCTTTTATACAGATCGACAATGACAGACCATGCGGACAGACATAGCTGTGTGATAGACTGGGAGGGAGCAAGAGTGGTAGACAGATAGACAAACAGGTGTGCTCGATGAATAAAAGAAGCCATCTGGATTATTAGGACGGTACCAACTACGAATATACATGAGGGGGCTACAGATGTGTGAGACAATGTGGTCGCCACGCCGTCTAGCGAACAGTGACAGTTCAGTTCCTGAAGAAGGCCGCCGATGGTGGCTAAAACGTTGATGTGAGTAATTATATATATATATATATATATATATATATATATATATATATATATATATATATATAAAATAAAATATATATATATATATATATATATATATATATATATATATATATATATATATATATATATATATATGTATGTGAGTGTGAGTGTGAGTGCGAGTGCAGTGCGAGTGCGAGTGCAGTGAGTGCGAGTGCGAGTGCGAGTGCGAGTGCGAGTGCGAGTGCGAGTGCGAGTGCGAGTGCGAGTGCGAGTGCGAGTGCGAGTGCGAGTGCGAGTGCGAGTGCGAGTGCGAGTGCGAGTGCGAGTGCGAGTGCGAGTGCGAGTGCGAGTGCGAGTGCGAGTGCGAGTGCAGTGCGAGTGCGAGTGCGAGTGCGAGTGCGAGTGCGGTGCGAGTGCGAGTGCGAGTGCGAGTGCGAGTGCGAGTGCGAGTGCGAGTGCGAGTGCGAGTGCGAGTGCGAGTGCGAGTGGTGCGAGTGCGAGTGCGAGTGCGAGTGCAGTGCAGTGCGTGTGCGAGTGCGAGTGCGAGTGCGAGTGCGAGTGCGAGTGCGAGTGCGAGTGCGAGTGCGAGTGCGAGTGCGAGTGCGAGTGCGAGTGCGAGTGCGAGTGCGAGTGCGAGTGCGAGTGCGAGTGCGAGTGCGAGTGCGAGTGCGAGTGCGAGTGCGAGTGCGAGTGCGAGTGCGAGTGCGAGTGCGAGTGCGAGTGCGAGTGCGAGTGCGAGTGCGAGTGCGAGTGCGAGTGCGAGTGCGAGTGCGAGTGCGAGTGCGAGTGCGAGTGCGAGTGCGAGTGCGAGTGCGAGTGCGAGTGCAGTGCAGTGCGGTGCAGTGCAGTGGCGAGTGCGAGTGCGAGGCGAGTGGTGCATGAGTGCAGTGCAGTCGATGCAGTGCAGTGCAGTGCGGAGTGCAGTGAGGGAGTGCGAGTGCGAGTGCAGTGCAAGTGCGAGTGCGAGTGCAGTGCGGTGCGTGCGAGTGCGAGTGCAGCTTGTGTATACATGTCATATA
>JAODUO010000184.1:52500-62500 GCA_025642075.2 Ridgeia piscesae
TCATAATATCTAAGACAAAATACCAACCTTTAGGACCACTAAGACAAAATACCAACTTTAGGACCTCTAAGACAAAATACCAACCATCAGGACCTTTAAGACAAAATACAAACCTTCATGACCTCTTAAACAAAATACCCACCTTCATGATCTTTAAGACAATACACCAATTTTCAGGACCTGTAAAACAAAATGCCAACCTTCAGGACCTGTATGACAAAGTACCAATCTTACTAAACAGTGGCCCCTCCGCTAACCTTCACAACACTCTTTACAAATTAAAAATAAATAAGTACTCCTCTTGTAACATCCACATGACCCTGTCGAAAATTACAAATATGCGTGCTGACAAAAACCTTCAATTTGCACCACCATTTGTGACTACCCAAAATGCCAATCTTCCAAATGTTTAGGGTGACACGTTATGCTGGTGTTAGCATAGCGTGGGCGCCTCACAAATGTACATGGGGAATATAAAATAAGCCACTAAGATAAAATGCACTTCGGGAAAAGCCATTGGAGCACTTTAAAATGTTTATGAAAAGGTCCCTTGAACTGCCAAGGCGCTACACCTCATACATGTTGTATGCAGAAATGACATTGCCAATAATGGTGCGTGACAACAAGTGGAAGTATCATTATCCAATGTTAAGTAATCTTTGACTACAAACGCCCCACGGCAATTCTAGCCAAACACAACTTTCTAGATGTACTTATTAGGTAAACAATGAAAACGCATGAAGATCGGGTTTATATTTAATTATATTTTTGTAGGAGACCAACCTGCCGCCTCCACACGGAGACTGTGTGAAAGAACGAAAGCTACGCTACTTCGATCGTTACTCGCAGGCGGCCTGCTACAGGGAATGCCGCACTGACTTCGTCGTCCACGCCTGTGGCTGTAGAGATTATTATATGCCTTCTTCCAGCACAGGTTGACAAACACACACTTATGATACAACGACAAATATATCCATATTTATATAAGACGTTATAAACAGAAAAACATTTCACAAAACGTAATAATGAGTATAAGAGTTTATAGTTGTCAGAAACAAATAAACGGTAAACACAAGTTTAGACAAATTTAAAAATGAATGGTTACAACTTAAACGAGTGTAGATCGTCTTTGCATTTGAAAATAATAAACGCGTTACTAATCAAGTTTAACACAGAAAGTTTGTGATTTTGCAGCCTTTATACCAACTATTTTTATGTGTTTAATAATATTATGTATATAATGTGTTATGTAGCTACAGAAAAGTGTAATATGACTATTCTCATGTCGCCTGTAAATTACAGGACCACCCGTTTGCAACGTCGCCCGATACACACACTGCCTTCTGCCAGCGACAGATAAAAACGTACATGCAAACATACACCACATATATAAATACAAACATATACACATATATACATATACACACATACATATACATACACTTACACCTAGACATACACATACATATATACATAGACAAATAGACAGACGTATACACATACACATACACATACACATACACATACACATACACATACACATACACATACACATACACATACACATACACATACACATACACATACACATACACATACACATACACATACACATACACATAAAACATACACATACACATACACATACACATACACATACACATACACATACACATACACATACACATACACATACACATACACATACACATACACATACACATACACATACACATACACATACACATACACATACACATACACATACACATAAAAACACATAAACATGCACATGCACATGCACATCACTGACTGCACTTCACTGCCGTCTGCAATCCTGACATCACACTACCAGTCGCATCCATCTTTAAAAGCCCTAAACATCCATAATACACAACCAACCCTTCGCAACGACACGTCCAAACCTAAGCTACATGACTCCATGCACAACACATTGCCATTTTACCTAGCTCACTGACCATTTCCTTTCTCAACTCCAGTACCGCACCTGCAATACCGTCAACCATTCATCCTGCTTTGGAAACCTTCTTACGACATGACATGCCTGCCATGAGACACAATGCACAACCGACAAACCATGCACATGCCTATGCCCGACAAGGACACACCCTGTGACCTTCTAAAGCGTACCTGTGTGCTACTTTTATGACCTGCTGTGTGCACCTGCGCTGCCGCCTTTGACCAAAATGTTTTTACATACTTACTGTATGACGCTGTGCACGTGTTTTGACTGCGTGACCTTTACCTTTGCGACCTGCACGTGTATGCAATGACCACCACCTTGATCGCATTGGACGCCTGACCGCGCACCCCCGCTGACCTTTTCACCCCGTGACCCACTGACCGCACCTTGCCTGCCCACTGACCACCATACTGCTTGATTGCGACCCCACCGCGACCCGCCAGCACCGCACGACCCACCTCACCCGCCCACGCCCTGCCCGCCGCCCTGCCCGCCGCACCGCCTGCTGCACCCCCGGGCCCACTGACCGCCTTGAATCATACATCATATGCTGATGATGATACGCGTGCATTTTATGACTATATGTGCCGTGTTGTATGTGGGTATTGGTGACGCTGCTTCATAACATGTGTGACCATTTGATGACGCATTCTGCTGACTGACCTTGTTTGTACCTTTTTAATTACTTTTAAACAAATTTTATGGGGTATTGCCTGTGGGGGTTTGCGGAAATTTTCCAATTCGCCGTTCATATTTGAAAAATACGATTAACTTTGTGAAATTTTGTGACCTTTACGAAAAGAACCTATTCTTCAAAAAACCTGACTTTTGGTGAAAACCTTTGTTTGATTTTATTTGACAAGGGGCCGAACGACGCCTCTTTTCGGGCGTACTTAACGTGTGTGGTTTTGACGGAGCGATGGACGGGTGACCCGTGTGCGTGTGCGTGCCCTGTGTCCCCGGGGTCCCGACCGCTGGCGCTGCCGCACCGCCCCCGCCAGCCTGCCCCCCCGGGGTTTCCCCCCGGCCGTGCCCGCCGGGTTGCTGTGCAGCCGCTGGCCCTTTTCCGCACCTGCCCCTTTGCCCCGGCCCGGCCCCCGGGCCGCCCCCCCCCCCCCCCCACCACCCCCCCCCGCCACCCCCCCCGCCGGGGACCAACCCCCCCCCCCTTCCCGGCCCCCCCCCAAACCACCACCCCTACCCACCCCGACCCAACCCCCCACCCCCCCACCCCCCACACACAACCGCAAAACCCCCCCCAAAACC
The DNA here is from genome assembly GCA_025642075.2 of Ridgeia piscesae. Lineage (NCBI taxonomy): Eukaryota > Metazoa > Annelida > Polychaeta > Sabellida > Siboglinidae > Ridgeia > Ridgeia piscesae. The sequence continues at coordinate 55,751 of JAODUO010000184.1, forward strand.
ATACACATACACACACACATACACATACACATACACATACACATACACATACACTTACACATACACATACACATCACACATCAACATCACAAAGACACACAGGCACACATGCCCCATGCCCACATGCCCACATGAACACATGCACACATGCCCACATGAACACATGCACACATGCACATATGCACACATGCACACATGAACACATACCTACACATGTACCTAAACATAAATGTACAGTTACACTTGCACCTGCACCTGCACCTGCACCTGCACCTGCACCTGCACCTGCACCTGCACCTGCACCTGCACCTGCACCTGCACCTGCACCTGCACCTGCACCTGCACCTGCACCTGCACCTGCACCTGCACCTGCACCTGCACCTGCACCTGCACCTGCACCTGCACCTGCACCTGCACCTGCACCTGCACCTGCACCTGCACCTGCACCTGCACCTGCACCTGCACCTGCACCTGCACCTGCACCTGCACCTGCACCTGCACCCTCACCTGCACCTGCACCTGCACCTGCACCTGCACCTGCACCTGCACCTGCACCTGCACCTGCACCTGCACCTGCACCTGCACCTGCACCTGCACCTGCACCTGCACCTGCACCTGCACCTGCACCTGCACCTGCACCTGCACCTGCACCTGCACCTGCACCTGCACCTGCACCTGCACCTGCACCTGCACCTGCACCTGCACCTGCACCTGCACCTGCACCTGCACCCGCACCCGCACCCGCACCCGCACCCGCACCCGCACCCGCACCCGCACCCGCACCCGCACCCGCACCCGCACCCGCACCCGCACCCGCACCTCCGCACCCGCACCCGCACCCGCACCCGCACCCGCACCCGCACCCGCACCTGCACCTGCCGCACCCGCACCTGCACACGCACACGCACACCGCACCCGCACACCGCACCCGCACCCGCACCCGCACCCGCACCCGCACCCGCACCCGCACCCGCACCCGCACCCGCACCCGCACCCGCACCGCACCCGCACCCGCACCCGCACCCGCACCCGCACCCGCACCCGCACCCGCACCGCACCGCCCCCGCACCGCACCGCACCTGCACCTGCACCTGCACCTGCACCGCACCTGCACCCGCACCCGCACCCGCACCCGCACCCGCACCCGCACCCGCACCCGCACCCGCACCCAGCACCCATGCACCCGCACCCGCACCCGCACCTGCACCCAGCACCCGCACCGCACCCGCACCTGCACCCGCACCTGCACACCGCACACCGCACCCGCACACTCCCGCACCCGCACCTGCACCCGCACCTGCACCTGCACCCGCACCCGCACCCGCACCGCACCCGCACCGCACCCGCACCGCACCCGCACCCGCACCCGCACCCGCACCCGCACCCGCACCCGCACCCGCACCCGCACCCGCACCCGCACCTGCACATAAACACACATAAAAGCATACATACATGCATATGCGTATGCATATGCACATATAAATATATATATATATATATATATATATATATATATATATAATAAATGCATACACACATACTCACATGCAACATATGCATGAATAATATATATTTGAAATATATATATATATATATATATATATATATATATATATATGTACAGTGTATATATATACACATGTATATGCTCATGTATATGTATGTATGTATATATATATATATGTATATATATATATATATATATATATGTGTGTGTGTGTGTGTATGTATGTGTTATGTATATGGTTTTCAGATATTAGTAAATTCTTAATCATTATATTAATATTCCTTGTATTTCATTATTTCGTGACAGAACGCCAACTGCAAAATTCTTCTTTCTGCGCTCTAAAACTTCTAGAAAGATGACATATATTATGGTTAGGTTGTGGCCTCTATCAGTATTACCTTGAATTTCACGTTTATCGCAGTCGTAAGTTGGAATAATAACATCCGGTCGCTTGGAAACTGTAAACCTTTAATCAGCGTAATCTAAAACCCAACTAGAAGCCCTACAATCGTAAAATATGTTCATTCTTACTAAGAATCTTAGCTTAGATAACACGAGATCAATTCGCAGGTGCAGGAATGGAGATATTCCCCTGGGAGGAAGTTAATAGCCGGACAATTTTTTTAATCCAATCAATTTGTCGACATTCTGGCTAAGATCAACCTAATTATGCAAAACATTATTTAAGCACAAACATCCTACGTGTGCTCTTTTTCAGGATAGGTCATGCCGCAGTATCAAAATGTTGTGAGATTTCTAACATTATAAAATGTTGTTGTCATGGCTATAAGTGCTGCCGTCAGTGGATGGGGATTTTTGTTTGTATGTACTAGTCCAAGTCACAGAGATAAGTCTAAGTCATACAGATATCAAAATGTCAATCACCATAATGATTGTTTACGCCAATCCCGCAAATAAATATCCAAATATGACTTTATATGCTACCAATATTTATTGTTATGCAGAACATCTTTGGGACCGTTCGCATTTGACGAATTGCATTGTTTGCCTTTCAGAATCATTTAACACAGCAATGATCACAAATGTTGTGTCAGAGTCGATTCCGTTACAGAAAATTCATCGTTCATGAGACTCATAACAACGAGACCGTTCCGATGCATACTGCGGATTTGCCCCTTTGACTGAAGCCTAAGTCACAGAGATAAGTCTAAGTCATACAGATATCAAAATGTCAATCACCATAATGATTGTTTACGCCAATCCCGCAAATAAATATCCAAATATGACTTTATATGCTACCAATATTTATTGTTATGCAGAACATCTTTCGGGATCACTTTGTTGCTATTTGGGAAAACATGATTTTTTATGATTGCATGTCTAGGTCATTCGAGCTCTATAGAATAATCACATATTCATTACACAGCAATGATCACAAATCTTGGCGTGCAGCAGTACGATTGCGTCTAGAAGAAAATATCATCGCTTCAGAGACAGCACTACACAACCTAGACCGAGTTCACGACGCATACTGCAATGTTGCCCCTTTACTTAACTACACTACAACGCCGAAAGGCAGCTACCACGCGTTCTATTTGAGTGAAGAATTGCTGAGACAAAGCTCGAAAATAAATGAGACGTATGCTCGAGTCAGGCATTATATAATATCATATATTGAAAATATTGGTGGATTGTTTCATATTCTGCTCGCCGATGGTAATAAAGGAGGATCAACTTTAAAATATTTCAACTATAGCAACGGATTCTGGGAAGCGTCAGTTGGATACAACAAGGAAATAATTGTCTACGAGTCGCTCGTCATACAACAACCGCTTCAACGTATCGCTGAAGCCAGGAAGTCATTCGATGAAAATAAGATATTAATATCTGCTATCAACAGACGTAATATGGACAAAACAGTTAAACAGCTTAAGAGTGTGGTCAAGGAACTGATATCGTATAAATTTACACGCTCGGCTTTGCTGGTTGAGAAGTACTTGTACAATTTAAAGAATCATACGAAGATCAGCAAACTAAACTTCGCCGTGAAGCTTGCGTCTGAGAAACTGATGAACTAGTTCGAATCCTATGTCAACCTGTTTTCGCGAGGTTGGGAGATATTTGTTAAAATATGGAACAGTTTTATCTACGTGTACTACTTGAATTGCCAGTGCAGCGTTAAATCGGTGGATACACCTTTTCTGTTGGCATTCTTAGTGAAATTGTACGACCACTATGAGAACACTACTGGACCAGAGAGAGCGTCAATGGACAGATATTTCTTACATGAAACATACATTTCTAGTTCTCTTTTGGAGAAACTAGCAAGTGGTAAGATAAACTCAGAAGAATGCAACATGGATTATATGCGGACATTTCTATCATTTGTCGACTTGTATAACGTATCGCTACAAAACGTACAGTTGACTATAAACAACATGAACTCTTTCCTTGAAACGACTCGATTGGACGGAAAGTTTTTCAGGTATTTCCCAGTGTTATTATGCACGCGCCTACACTTTGCACATCACAACACTACCATCACCGTGTCATTAATAATAAATGTTGAATGAAGTAAAAAGAAGCATAATATACATGCTTAAGTAGGTAAGTTATGTATGTGTCAATTTAGGTGTACATGGAATAATGGATAATGTGATAGGATGTGTATTATTTCTTACAATACAGCTGTATGTTAAACACAATATAATTACATCTCTTGGGATGAGTGTATCCAATAGCATTGTTGTCTCTATGTTACGTCAAATGTGCCGATTGACGGGGTTTGGGCGATAATAGAGAATATCCTGCTTGCACGGTTCACGGTGTTCGTCTAGATCTTGTTAACAAGAGACAAAACATAAAAGAACTAGTAAGAAACCGGATTTTTTTGGTCTACTAAACGCAATATGTTATTTAAATGGTAGGCCATTTAAACAACGTCTACATTAAAAACAATGGCAAAACATTTAATTAATATTGATCAATTGAACATTACCATTTAAATAACTACAGTATTAAATAACAACATCGCAAAGCCTATCCTTTGTTAAATTCAAACAAAAAGCCGGCAAAACAGGAGCATTGGTTGCAACTTCTGCAGATTTCGTCGAAATGCCAGACGGTTTAATTTATGTAATTAAAATGCACGTAATATTTATATTTCCTATCGGAATAGGGCACGACAGTGATTCTCGTTTCCTCACTTTTGTAAGTAACTCGCTAGACTACGCACAGCTGAATCACTAATCACCATCTCGTTGTCCTTAAGCTTAATTAACTTCAAACTTGGTGCAATATGTAAACAATTAGAAAATAATAACTGATCTGCAAAATAGTTCCTACCTTCTAGAGTAGTTGTGTTGGGAGAAAGCCTGTACCCTTTTGCTGTGGCAGAGACAGCTATTTACGAAAGAACACAAATCTTGTTCGAGTCAGTGAGGACCCTGATCATGGTTGAAAATGGCCAAATGTGAAAACTATAATATGACGGCAGACGAAACTTGCTTGCCTTTTTATTTAGAAACTCAAACCTTCGCTTGAATATGTTTCAGTCAGAACTTTCTGGGGCTAAGTGTCTACATGCGCGACTTACGTGTCCGGGAATACAAACAGCAGGAAGCCTACACTCTCATTGATTTGCTAAGTATGGAAATTTTACATTTAAAAAATAGCATGACTTCAGCAGTGTTTTTAACAAAACATCAATAAATCCTTGTACGTCATTGTGGCGTCAGCTTAGACAATCAACTTATTTAAGGTGTCACAAGGGATCTAAGAGTTGTTCTGAAATGTGACTGTTCAACATTGCTAAAATGGTTTTAACTGTTTTGATATGTTCAGGGTTTTATCATCACAAACACAGCTGAATGTGTCATTGGTGTATCTAGTTGCTAGTATGTCGAATGTTTACAAATGCAGCAAGTTGTATACGCAAGCTATCAAGGCAGCAAGTTAATGTGTTTCTAAAATACCAATTAATAATAGAGATCAGCAGTCAGATTATTTCTTGTTGATTTGAAGCATTCGCTGAAGGCTATATTTCGTGGGTTGACTAATTTTGTTCCCCGCATAATTTGGTTTTTAGTTATGTGTTGCGTACGGTTGTTGCAGGTGACATCGGAGGCTCGATGGGGTTGCTCATTGGCGCGAGCGTCATCACCCTCGTGGAAGCACTAGACGCCTTCCTGATTGCTCTGGCCAGTCGGTGGCGAAGGAAGAAAAGGCGACTCCGGCGGTCTTCAAGACAGGAGGCGGATACCGAAGTGTGAAAAAACTGTTTAAGTGAAAACTTGTTGGAGCTGCAATGACGAAAACTGGTGCACGAGGTTGTCGCCTAATGAGTTGTACAGCGGCTCCGGCAGTCTTCAAGACGGCAGACAGAAGACTGATATATCGGTCTTAACTGCTGTTCAAATGCACGCTTGCTGTTATCACGCCAATGGCTTCGTGTGCAACATAAATGTCGTCTATCGCGTTTCTCATGTACATAACGGCTCCTATTCTAAGTGAATATCTCGCGAGGTGATGACCTAGATGCAAGGATGGAGACGCGCGTCGTCAGTGAGGTTGGGTCACATACAGCCACTACCTCAGTCAGGTCGCCTACGAATTGTGTGGTGGAAGTAACGCAGTGGCGCAGTGGCGCAGTGGCGCAGTGGCGCAGTGGCGCAGTGGCGCAGTGGCGCAGTGGCGCAGTGGCGCAGTGGCGCAGTGGCGCAGTGGCGCAGTGGCGCAGTGGCTAGAGCGTCGGGCTCCCGACCAAGAGAACTCGGTCAAGCGGTTTCATTCTACATTGCTCAAGTTCTCTCAGCTGTACGATCTAGCATCCATCCATCCATCCATCGATCCACCGAACCATGTACCCATCCATCCATCCATCCATCCATCCATCCAAATCCATCCATCCATCCATCAGTCAATCAATCAATCAATCAATCAATCAATCAATCAATCAATCAATCCATCCATCCATCTCATCCATTCATCCTTCTATCCTTCCTTCCTTTCTTCCTTTCTCTCTTTCTTCCACCCCATCCATCCACCCTCCATCCATCCATCCATCCATCTCTCCATCCATCCATCCATCCATCCATTCATCCATCTAGCCCGTCAATCCCGTCCATGCCATGTGCATGCATGTGTGCGTTCATTTTTCATTACTTTAATTTTTATGTGTTATTAATCCATCCCCCCCTATATCCATCCACAACAATATATCAAGTATTTTCCTTCCTTCTTTCCTTTCTCTCTTTCTTCCACCCCATCCATCCATCCATCCA
>JAODUO010000184.1:75000-85000 GCA_025642075.2 Ridgeia piscesae
TTGAAATGCTAACAGATAAAATTAATTAAATAGTATATTGCATAATATAGCTATGATATTATACTGAATCCGTTTTGCGAAAAATATATATATATATACGAATACTAAATAAATAATACACACAATCTTAACTTGTTCAATACATAGTGTTAACGTGACACTTATTCAACGACTACTATACAATGTGGTCAAGAGCCAAACCTTTATTGCCTTGAATACCTGTTGAGTTCGTTTGTATTTCACACTCTCACCATTGAAGCACGTGGAGCTCTGTATCCAGAGTTTTTCTACGATTCTGATGTAAATGTGCTTTGACGAATTTGCATTGTCTCAACCACAGTGTGTTGCAATAGACCATTTGTGATAGGTAGTAGTCCAGCAGCTGTAGAACGTGTACCGCGCTTGTTATGGAAAGTATTAATGTATTCTGCAGAGAAGTGCGAGGTTTCTGTTGTGTTTCTTGTGACGTGTACAAAAAACCGCTGCCTGCTGAATGGGTTAACGCACAGGTCGAAACGATAGTCTGGTCACTTAGTAGGCTTTTGTTTAAAATGCTGTTACCTCACGGAGCCTGGGTAATCGAGGCTAATCCTGCCATAATTCCTGCCTCATAAATTCCTACAAATATGATTTTTTTTTACAAAACTGTCAAAATAGTATTTATCCAATGTGATGTGAAATTGATTTGTTTATTAATGTGTTAGACCACACTGTAATCCGGAGGCCGAGTAACGGTCCGTAATACGCCAAGCAATGCATGGTGAATTTGCAGGGGTGACCCCGTAGCTTCACAAGCGTCATCCCTCTGTGTTGGATCTCTGAGCTTCAGCGAGTGTTTTGTAAACAGAGCCAATACAGAGGTTAATTTTCTTCATTGACTCAAGGTTTGTATCAAGTCACGCTACTTTGTTGTGTTCCGGGCTTTGTTCCTGCTTTATACTTCAACTGTCCGCTTTCTAAGCGTCTTTTGACTTGATTATCTTGTTGTGTTATGTAGTTAAGTGTCACATCTTCATTTTCGCCCGTCGCCCATTTTCGCTCGTTACTTCCGAGTGCGCCGGGGTTAACTTGTCTGCTGGATAATGGTTTGGCGATTGTGAGCTATTGATTCTCGGCCACAGTTTGATACGCCGCCTACAGCGTTATGTATTTAGTACCGATAATTCTCGCATCTTTGGTGCAGACTTAGATGGGGCTGATCCTTTTTCCGCCGTGTTTTACCATGATCTCAGGGGGTATTACCTACATTGATGCGTCCTTCTCTTGTTTGTATGGTGTACCGTTAGTGTACGCACACGGTCGTACCTACATTGATGTGTCCTTCTCTTGTTTGTATGGTGTACCGTTAGTGTACGCACGCGGTCGTACTCACATTGATAGGGCTTTAGCGTGGTTACGTGGTGTACCATTTATGTTCTCCACACTCATTCTTTGTCGTCTTGTTTGTATGGTGTACCGTTGTGTACACACACGGTCTTACTTACATTGATGTGTCCTTGTCTTGTTCGTATGGTGTACCGTTAGTGTACGCACGCGGTCGTACTTACATTGATGGGGCTTTGTATGGTGTACCATATGTTTGTTTGGTGTACCGTTTACGTTCTGTCATGGTCGTACTCGCATCGGTGGCTCTTCATCGTGTTTGTATGCTGTACCGTTCGTGTACGCCCGCATCGTACTTACACTGCCGGGCTTTATCGTGATTGTGTGGTGTACCGTATGTCTGGTTGGTGTACCGTTTATGTTCTGTCGTGTACTCACTTTGATCGGTCTTATCATGTCTGTATGGTGTTCCGTTCGTGTACCCACGCGTTCGTCCTTACATTGCTGGGCCTTTATCGTGTTTGTATGGTGTACCGTTGATGTTTTGTCTCTTCGTTCTCCCATCGCTGGGACTTTTTCATCTTTGTATGGCGTACTCTGTGCATGTTGTCACAGTTTAAGATGTACTGCCAGGCCTTATGTTGGCTTGTTGCAGCTTCCACCACTGAACTACTCTGTCTTCTCTATTTATCTGCAGTAACATTCAGTTGTAATTATTAGCCACGCCTGTTATTCTGTGTGGTCATTGTCCATATTGATATTTTGTATATCCATATGATGTACTGCTGGTGTTCTCATCTCTGCAGTTATGGAATGAATACTGGTATCTCTTACCCTACATTCACTTTGTTCTAGTTCTGTCCATGACAGCAATCACATTTTTCTTGCTTGTCTTATGTACCTTTGGTGCTCTCACCATTCATGGTCTGTCTCCTACTTACTGTGTTTCACTACAGCATATCTTCTCAGCTATACTTTCAATAATTTGCTGACTCATTTTGTCAGGCAAACAGTGATCATACTTTCCGTTATATCACGTCTTTGTCATATGTGACATCATGTTCATCTATCTGTACCAGCTGGCTTGTGATCAGCTCCAGTTGCCCACCCTTGGCATGCACTAATGCCCTGTTGTGGCCGTTTCGATGTGCTGTCTGGCCTTTTGTTGCCCCGTTGCAGTATGAAGCGTGGTCGGGCATCTGCGTTGCGACGATCTACGATTCGTCACACGTCTCAGCGTCACTCTGCCCTCTTGAATCGGGCAGCGGAGGAGGAGGCCAGGTCCCCGTACCTTCTACCAGGAGTCGCCGCACCGTTCGCGCTGCTGCCGCCAGCCCTGATGTGACTGTCGCCCTTGGCATTGCCACGACCAGCATGACTGACATGGTGGCCCTTGTGTCTCGGGAGGTCCTGAAGCAACTTCGCGATGAGTGCGACCCCACCTCTACCAAATGGCCATGCCCTGCACGGGTACGTCCCTGTTGCTTCTCCGGTGACGCTGCCCCGCTATGATGCATTGGCAAGTGACCCACTGGACAGTGTAGTTACCGGTGCACTTAACTCCCTGTTCCTGGGCGACTCCGTTAACAGCCACATGACAGTTGACACTTTGGCTCCAGCTGCCCCCCCCCCACACGACTGCCACGGACATTACAGCTTTGGCACCAATGCTGCACACTCTTCTGAACGCTGCCTTATCATGTGCTACGAAACGGGCATTTTCATCTTACGCAAATTTTTGCAGGTTTAATTTTCCAGTGGTTCCCGTTTTCCCTGCGTCTGCTTGTGTTTTAGGGGCATTTATTGCACATCTTCCCTCTCAACGTTATGCACCAGTTATTTTAATGACCTATGTGTCTGCCATATCATACGTTCACAAGTTGGCCGGCAAAGTCGATCCCACCCAGCTTTTCGTCATCAAAAAATTACTAGTAGGATCAAAGACGTTGTCGGGTACTCCAGACACTCGACTTCCGATCATTTTGTCCATCCTTCGGAAAATTTGGATGCTACTCAATTTATTGCCACCTCTGCTTATTTGCGAATATTTTTCATATGTTACCATTTGTAACACAAGCATTGTTTTAGTCATATGCACTTTAAGCACAACACTTCTGGACAACCAGTTACTTAAACTATTTCTCAAACCAGTGACGCATATTGTCCAGTACACGCCCTGTCTCAATTTCTGAAACTTCGGGGTACCTTTGATGGCCCATTGTTTGCTTTCGCTAATTCTTCCCCAGTGTCCCTTACTTACTTTTGCCAGTATCTCACAAAAGCTTTGACAGGGCAGGAACGTGTATAATACAGCATGACTGGCGTCCACGACATTCCACCTCCATTCTATGACGGGCGTCCACGACGTTTTACCTCTATTACATTTATCTAGTCATTACCTTTGTCTTACCATTTGATCTAGAACGCGGACGCTTCAGCATGACTGGCGTCCACGACATGTTACCTCTATTACATTTATCTAGTCATTACCTTTGTCTTACCATTAGATCTAGAACGTGGACGCTTCAGCATGACTGGCGTCCACGACATTCTACCTCTATTACATTTATCTAGTCATTACCTTTGTCTTACCATTAGATCTAGAACGTGGACGCTTCAGCATGGCTGGCGTCCACGACATTCTACCTTATTACATTTATCTAGTCATTACCTTTGTCTTACCATTCGATCTAGAACGTGGACGCTTCAGCATGGCTGGCGTCCACGACATTCTACCTTTATTACATTTATCTAGTCATTACCTTTGTCTTACCATTCGATCTAGAACGTGGACGCTTCAGCATGACTGGCGTCCACGACGTTCTACCTTCATTAGTAAGGCTTCACCTTACCTTTTTGGGTACGATTAATACTAAGCCTGACAGACCAATTCCACCCTAGCACTTTTTGTATTCTCAGTTGCTTTCGCTCCAGGCCTTGTAGTTGTCGTTGCAGCATGACTGCCCTTTCTTATCTAACTGTCGACATTAGCAATTGTTTTGGTACAGCATGACTGCCATTCGATGTTGCCCGGTACAGTCGTTCTTTGTATTCCCTCGCCTTATATATGGCTCAGGTTCAAATCGTAGTCTCGCGGTTTCACGGCATATTTCTTCTCAATGTTCAGCTATGTTCCTTGGCAGAAGCCCTGGGGTGGGAGTGGGGCCTCTGACTAGAGGCCTGGTGGGGTATAACATTGCCCCCACCTTTGCTACTTTTACATTGTCATTTGATAATTGTTTACCTAAGCTATGAGCATCATTGTATAGGCAGTTAGCATCTATGCATATATGTTGTATTTTCCTGTTGAAAATCTGGCTGCTAACCTGTTACATTATCATGGTTTATATTTTGTTAGTACAATTATTAAATGACCTTTATCGACAATTACTCTTTGTGTGTTCTGTAGCAAACTAGCTCAGGGTTCTGCCAGTACGTATTATATTCACATTGAACATCAGCAGCGGATAAATGTATTTCTTATTTTGTGAATAAAGTTTTGTTTATTATATCATCTGAAAAAACTCGGTATCCTTGTTTAATTTGTTATTTCGAATTCGACCTGAGAGCCAAACTGTGTCTGTATCCTACGAGTTTCATGAGACGAATTTAATATTCGCGTAAACAAATCCACGTAGAATTGGCCTAATTCGGCCGCGGTGGGGAATCCCTGTATTTGTGGTATCTGTAGACCGCATTTGCCGTTCGTATAGCAAATGACAAGCTATGATGAATGTAAAGGATACCCAGTGTAAACATTAAAAATAGTAAGTTGAGAGTGGGCGTGTCGGGAGCATCACGTATACATTTCAACTAGCGTAAAGTTACGCCTATTAAATACACGACGCTGCCTACGTTCAACTGTGCCTTTGTATGGAGCAGTCTCGTGAAAGGCAACTAGCGTAACTTTACGACGTTTTAGGCTTTCGACGAGTTATCACCCGCTATGACGTCTTAAGTAGGCTCTATTAAACCGGCTGCAGTCCTGTTTGTCAATATCCTATGACCTCTGTGGGGGCGGTCCTGTATGGAGTAGGGCTAATGTTGCGAAGGATATCTTGCGTTTGATTGTTTTATTTAAAGATACATTGCAGTATATATTCGTGGCTGGTCCGGCGCCACTAAATACATTGCAATGTCAAATGTCACCGCGTCATAATATAGTCTCATGGCATGTTACGTGATGGTTCTTATATTAGTTATAATCGTCGTGCTTTGCTGCATCGCAACATAGAATATTGGTTTACATCGTAACTGCGAATATGTAATCGTGTCCTGCCATCTCAGGAGTGATAAAAATATTCATGGTGAAACAAACCCAGGAGGTGATAATGAAAGCACAAAAATGTGGCTGGGACATTTTATTGTTTTCGAGTTCGAGTGCAATAAATTTAATATTTTCCGCGATTGACCAATAATACTTATTGTTTGTAAGTCATCGACTTGAGCCATCACGTTCTCTCAGAGATTCAAGCACCGAATACAACTTACTGTCCCTAATAACACAACCAGTAATTAATTGACGTATAATATGAATACTTTCCCATTTAAACCGGAACAATAAGATAATCTATTCCAACAACAATAGTCACTACTCGTTCTACTGTCAACCATCTGTTTCGCCGTAGCCGTAGACAATATTTCAGTTGGTTACTCACGCACGCACACATTCACCCACACACGCACGCAACAGTACACACACACACACACGTACACACACACACACATTCACACACACACACACACACACATACACACACACACACACACACACACACACACACACACACACACAGTACACACACATATACAACACACACGTACACACACACACACAAACACACACACAGACATAAACACACACAAACACACACACACACACATACAATACATATACACATATATATACATAATATATATATATATATATATATATATATATATATATATATATATATATATATATATATATATATAACGCACATATACCATCATTCTGTGATACAATGACAGGATTGTTGTTCATATCTCTAGGCGGGATGGTGTCACTTCCTCTGATGTAATCACGACGTAAAAGGAACCAACGTCTTTAGTTCTGTTTCCGAAATACACACACACCGTGCGACGAGATCACTGACATAATTATATTCATCTCACAGATCCGTGGATGAATAGCACCAGTCAAGTTACGAAACAATCATTTTCATGAGCAACTTCCTCCTCATCACGCCTCACGTCCCGTCATTGCGATATAATTTCCAATGTCGTCATAGACGTTGTCCTCGTTTTCCTTTGGTTCCATGTAGCACGCGTCGTCATCTTGAAAGGTGACTGCGAAAAACACAAGCACACGGTTTATAACACGGGACCGGTGGTACGAAGCATTTCCAATGTGCAATATGTGTGACGGTCTAGAAGAATAATAATACTAGTTTATTTCACTCTCTCCGGGCAATCAAAAAGATTGAAATGGGTACATAAAACATGCAAAGTATATTTTTTTAAATAGATTCAAATAATATATAATTTAAGACATTAGCGTAAATATAAATTATAATGTAGAGAATATAGGATATGTATCTATAAAACTAAATAAAATAATTTAAGACATTAAAACCTATTTTATGTTAAAATGTTACGCCGACAAGTCAATGTATTTTACTAAACTTATTAAAAAATAATAAATAGTTTAAAACATTAAAATAAATAGATCTAAAAAATTATTAAGGCTTTATAATATTTTACACATATCCATATCAGCGTGCACGAAAGTTTGTTAAGAGTCACTGTGAGTTCTTTTGGCTGAACAGACAACAGTTAATGAAACAGTTCTTGGTCCTGTTGGTGTTTACTCTGGGTAAGGAGTATCGATACGGCATCGTGTATTGTGTGTAGTAGTCCTTGGTTTTGGTAGTAGTTTATGCAGTTTGTGCTGCGGGCTAAAAACACTAGTCACAGTAAAACATATGTGATTTTATTCAAGAAATGGAAAGAAACACTATTTCCAATATATTTCACTGTATTAAAATATTCCCACTAGAAGCAAAGATAGAATAATTTAAAGAGGGTATCTATCACAAATACCTCAAGGAGAACAATCCGTCTCTGTAAACAACATTTTCTTAAGGTATGACAAAATACCTTTTGCTATAGCTAGATGCACTCCTGTGAAGCAAAGGTAGCTGTGTTGGTTAGCTTCATCATACTGAATACATTTTCCAATTTTGATAGCTACTTTTAAAGATACAAAGACACCCGTCAAAAATATAGTAAAGCAATTTATTGTTAATTCATATGTACTGTATAAAAACAGAATCATATTCAATGAATACTTTCTCTGCTACTTAATTCTTGCAACACAGCCAATACAATAATTATGCTTACACGAAACATTTTGCACTTTGATACCACTTGTATGATTAGTTATGCTGCCCGAGTGTATATCTCTGCATGCATACTCGGTGAAACACAGTTATAAACTAATTTATATTTCACGGTGTGCTTGTGTGTATTCACTCTGCGTTTATTCCATTGATTGTTCATTTATTGTTCTTATATATATATATATATATATATATATATATATATATATATATATATATATATATATATATATATAATATATATATATATATACTATATATACATATATATGTGTGTGTATATATATATAATATTATATATATATATATAGTGTGTATATATATAATATTATATTATTTATATATATATATATATATATATATATTAAACATATATTTATATATTTATTCTATTTATTTATTTATTTATTTATTTATTTATAATGTCATATAAGATAAAGGCAAATTGAAAATAGAAAGAAATAACAAATGTGTACCTGCGCGGTTTTCACACGCAAAGTCTACCTTTGCTGGAGGAGGTAAGGCACGTTTCTTTAGATTGGTCAGTTTCGCGGGTCGCGATCTGAAAAAAATTATTAAATTTTACTGACGTTTGTGTATAATCATTAGTTTATTTTTTGAAACATAAAATAACAGTTTTATCCGACAAATAATGAGTATATCTGTAAAGTAAGCTGCAGCTGTGATGGTAGGAAATATTCGAAATATCTACTTGTGACAATTGTTGACGTGTTGCTCTTATTCACTAATATAATATAATACTTCGCATTTTTATATGATAATACGAATTGTGAAGAACACAAATAACTGAACTACCTCTAGGAATGTTCGGCATTCGTTTGAAATGTTTCTAAACTATTAATTAAAATACAAACAAATACAATAATTAGGTAGAGCTATTAAAGTAATTTGTCAATAAGAGATCAGTAATCGCACTTTTCCCATTGGAGTACCTTTGCCAATTGGCGTACCTTCGGTGAACTAACGACGCGACACCGCCACATATGGCGCCCAACACGAACGCCGCAACGACCAGACCAACCACAGCGGCAATGCCCAAGTTCGCTCCGAGACTATTAGCTGGAACACGTGACGTCATCACTGAGTTACACTATGTGTTCGGCTACCGTTTTAAACAGTTTTTTCTTGCTATGAAATCGTGTTATGCTGCATAAGATATATTGATTAATTAAATAATATTTGAATATAGATACGATGCAGCTTTACAAATAGTTGTCGCCTTTGTGGCAAGTAAACGCCGCAGTTTTGAACTATGCTTTGTCGACTAGTTAGCCAATATTATAGTCATAGCAGCATAATTGCCGTTTTGCTTTTTTGAGGAAATACCGCAGCTTCACGAGTATCAGTTACTTGTAATACGAGCATGCCATTGTTTATAAACAGTCTGTACTTGCTTACAAATTCACGGAGCAAAATATACTACCAATCACTTGTTAAAGCTCAAGTTAGTGGCGCCATCTGGATAGTTAATTTCCACTAAATTCTGTCAGAAAAGACATCAAGCAAGAAAAAACAGCGTTTCGTAAACCCGTAAGATGATATGTCCACATAGCTACCTGTGTGGGTGATGATGTTGGTCAATCAGAGATCAAAGATGTTACAGAAACAAATTCATATTCAAAGATTCGAGTGTAGTTTGGCGATTAAGGTTAAGAGGATATAATGTTATTGTTGTTAGACCCCATATTAATATTATATAGATTTGTACATTATGACCGCCGTTTAACGAATAACTTTGTTATTGTCTTATGTTATCTGTATAATGTGAATGTGTCAGTTGGACTATATTATTTACATTCAAGGGGAACGGTCTTATTGTTTCAGTGGTTCATTCAAATGTAGTTTAGCTTTATGTACACTGGCGGGCCCCAATAATCGAACGGCAGGCTGGAGATAGAATCAGTTCCTCGGTATTCAGAAAAGTGGTCTTTTTGTAAGCAATATACTTTTACGCGAGCGCGAAGATGTTTTGATAAGGTAGGTCAATAGAGAAGTTTTGAAACCCTGAAGCGCACAGAAAAATAGTGAATGTTGCCGAAAATATGTCAACGCCACTGACGGTACGAATAAGCTGTAATTGTATATAATGTAATTAATGTTGACATACATCGCAAATACATAACGTCGACATAACAATAAACAAGAAACCATAATATATATATATATATATATATATATATATATATATATATATATATATATATATATATATATATATATATATATAATTACTACTGTAAAACTTACATTTGTGAAGATTTGCAACAAAAACT
>JAODUO010000184.1:92500-102500 GCA_025642075.2 Ridgeia piscesae
CAGTAGCACAGGATTCGAAACTGACATCACTTGATTGAGAGCTACACGTGATCTAGTATGTGAGCGCCTTGACAGTCATCTGGGTTTACACACATGCGCAGAAGACAGTTTCCCGAAGCATTTATAACTGATGCAGTTTTGTTATGATGTAAATTGTGTGAAAATTTGGCCAAATATCCCGTAAATGTTTGATGTGGGCTGGAGCAGTCGCATAGAATATGATATAGATCCCTGCCTATATTCCTCATACGATACCTTATTCCTATATTCCTTTTCTAATACCTTATTCATGTAGACATTGTCACTAGACAACATAATTGCTTGTCCTACCTTATCCCTCAATCAAGATGTAATTACATTTGTTTCTTTTTTCCAAGTACTATTCAACTTGTTATGTCCTTACTTTAACACATTGTAAATCAATACAGACCAGTTTAAGAACAATATACAAACGTTGCACTATTACACTTTTAAAACATAACTAGTTCATTTGCACATATTACTGTTGACATGCACTAAATATTGTTTTTATATATTTTTGCACGCTAGATAATAAACGTAATGTTTAAAAAATTCTTGTTCGCCAGCGATGTCCTTCCGCCGGCATCCTCGGCAACTTGAGGTTATGCAAGTAGAGAAAGATGAGAGGAAGAGGACACGCGTCGGGTTGTGCCCGTCCATTTAACGTCTGTCTACGTTCACCAGCACCGACTTGTGATTAATTAATGTGAATAACGCACAGTGTGCTGACGTTGATCGATCGTTATTACTGGATAACAGCCAGGCGTTGTAATAGGCAGTACTAGACTAGTATGCTGCACTGACTCTTGGTGGGGTTGACCCTCTTTTGGGAGCAGCTCTGGTTGTTGAAATGTTTTTTATTTAATTTATTATGTTTATGGTACGTGAAGAACACTGTTATATCAACTGGTGCGTTTTAAACGTGAACGTTTTACGTTTCGATCGCTCCTTCTGCAGCATAACAAACGTCCTGTCTTGTTACAAATTGCAACGGCAGCTAGTTCCGGGTCGTGAAACAGACTGGAAGCCGCGTCATTTCTGCTTCGTTAGTGCTACATTGTGCAACACTGCTATTTCAGCAGTCCCCTATTATTTATCAACCTAGTTGCGTGACTATAACAGAGTTAGCCCGCGAATTATGGGTGTTGAATAACACCACACCCTGAAATGGCAAGGGCGGTGATTGCATTCATAGCTGCCAAATAAATCTTACACAGTCACACAACGAATGCATTGCTCAAAATGTAGCTGTACAAAACAACGGATGTGGCATAACATTGTGCAAATGACACATAAATCGGGTACGAAAAAACTTCGTAATGCGAAGCAATGAGCCAATTATAGTTCAACGTAATTACGCAGATAGCAAGTCCTTCCCAATTTGACACAATTATAGTGAGCCTTATGCAAAACAATTCGTCAGAATAGTTAAAATAACCGTGATGCAAGAATATGGTACGATATATTTCTTATATACCGTACTTATATATCATACTATATGGTAGGCGTTATATAGTTTAATAAATATGTATATGTGTAAGAAATAAATATCATAAATTTAATTACGACGATTTATAATAAACGAAAGCCTTTTAAATAGCGCGGTGCGATATTCGGAATTCGGAATTCCCCTGAATTTGGACATTTCCTAACCGGTTCCTGTGCTGCACTATTAGACGCATTAATTGCTCATAAAATGCACCCCGCGGACATTATAAATGCTAACAAATGATTGGCGGATATAAAAGCGTCAAAAACGTTACGAAAATTCCCAGTTCGGCAGCCGTAGACTCATGCTGTCAGCATTTCTCTTAACACAACACAGCACAGCACTTTTCACACACAACTGAGGTTTTGAGACTTCGACAAGGTTTGAATAGCAAAGTACTGATGTACTATGCTTAGTTCAGTTGCAAATTGTATTTGTTAAGACATTCATATGCATAGGCCCGCACAATTCCCTTTTATTTCCTTCTAAGGCACCTTCACCGAAACGTTACGAAATAAATAAATGCGTAAACAGATCAGTTTGTTTGCTATTATCTGGTGCGGGATTAAGTTGTTCGAATTCAATGTTTTGTGGTTCTAGCATATAGTAGCTGTTTCACACTTACAACAGTCACCTCCATTGTAGATGATGACTTCGAAGATCCTGTGCGTCTTTCCAAGATCGACCATCCACCAAGCATTCTTGCCGGAAGTTGTCTTCGCAGTTGCGCAACGACTTTTGCTCTGAGAAGTATCGGTGTAGCCGTCGACTGCTTTCACAGCCGGGTTCTGTCCGCTTTGGTCCCCGTCATTGCTTTGTTCCGCAGTCTTGTTATATGCAACATTACCTGGAACCGGGATATGAATTTAAAAGCAATAAAAAACAAATAATGATATACTTATGACACTTTAGCAATTACTTGTGTGAGAGAGAGTGTGTATGTGTGTGTGCGTGTGTGCATGTGTGTGTATATGCACATACGTGCATACTGAGTTACGCAAACATATACAAACGCACGCTCAATCATGATATGCTTACACGCATGCATGCACAAACATACACAGGCACACTCGCAAGCACGCATGCATGCACGCACGATCGCACGTTCTCACACACATGTTGAATGTTGAAACGCAGCGTTTCGGTATCAGATTATTTACAACAACAAAAACCATACATAATAATCTATAAATTGCTTTACAATCCTTTTATTTCAAAGTTTACGTGCGTGATAGAAACCCAAATACTACACGAGTAACAGTTTAAAAAAAACCTACACATTTTAAGCAAAACAACTATTTTTCACCTACCCTTCTGACAAGCAGGTCCTTCCCAGGTGTACAAACCGCGCGGAAATCCGTCTTTGCAATGTCCGTTGTTGACGCATTCGCCAGTGGTAACGTTGCAACCATTGGTACATCTGCAGGGAAAGACGCACTCATCCTCTCTGACTGACGAGGTGGCGAATCGACAAGACGAACCTGCATCGAGAAAACGCACACATTTGCAAACATACAGTAAAAAAGGAAAAAAGGAGTCCATATTTAGATCAGTTCTCAAAACGGACTGAAGTACTGGTTTGTACTGAAAGTTCGCTTGCTTCAGGTGACCATTTATTCAACAAAATTAGGTTGTTGTTGAACCCAAATTAACCATTTTTTTCTTTTATTATGAGTGGTGTTTTTATTACGTCGTAATAATAAGACTTAATGCACACCAACTCTTACCGACGTTCCTTTAGACGCAAAATCTACCCGACCTGGCTTTTGAGGGTTTAAAAGCGGATTTCTAATATAAATAAATTGTTATGTATATCTTCATGTTGCCAAATGTAACATGCAATGTTATACTAGATACGTTTTCTATAATCTTAGTTCCAGTATGTTCCATACTGTTGTTTAAAACAAATTTAAGTATGTGTTGGTTGTTGCCTATAATACGGGTTTTTCATGCTGTGAAGCGTCACGAACAATAAAGAGTGCATCTGGCGCTATTTTAAATACATTATGTTGGTATTATTGCAATGCCTTGTGTACACATAGAAACTGACATAATTAATGTCTTATTTTCCTTCCATTAAAAAATCGTATTAACGTAATGGTGAGGTACTGCGCCGGCTAAATGACTGAAAGGTTCTCTTCCTTCCAGTAGCACGTTACATGACGGAACAATGTTGACATGACGTTTCCTAAAAAAAGTGCCCACCTTTGAATCCGAGCATAGCACTTAAGTAAGTCAAGACACAAACATTTCACGACCAAGTTTTCTTGCCTGCAATTGCGTGGTCCGTACAATGCGGTAGCAATGTCTTCAAAATGTCTCTTGTTAAACCACAGTCGTTAAATGTGACTGTGGTTGCAGATGTGTAATATTCATTAACCACTTTACGGTCAAAACATCAATAATTTCTTCCCGTTTCTTTCCCATCAACAGTTAATACTGTTGGGAAACCTATATCAGCAGCTAAATGGCAGTGTTGTGATAAGACTAGTAGATTTTGTTTCACCCCGGCCAATTAGTCGCAGTAAGATAAGACCTGTATGTGATTATACATCCTCCTACGGCTTGTGACATACGACAGAAGTCGTCGAGGGAACATGCTTCAGCTACGATTACGGTCATTTTCCGCAAATCGGCTCAATGGCCGATGCTGACCGATCTCAGCTGAGTGTCGGCATCTGTATTTGACGACAGTTTCGTATTTCCCCAGAATCGCTTTTAGCCGTTTATTATTACCTATTTCATCAACAATTCTTTACAAACACAGTCATAATTAGTACAATGAATTTATTCATAATACATTATGGTAAGCAGATTGTCATATGTCTTAGAAGTAGTATTAGTAATGTTTGTGCACAATGAACTGACCAATAGGGGTATCAGATTAAAAGGCTTTAACACCAACGCTCGATGGTATTCAGGGCAGAATCCAGTCTGGAAAAACAATTAAGCGAACTGCCTGTTAATAGTTATCACCTGTAATTCCAGATTTTAAATGTATAAACACACTGTAAAACAATTAAAAGTAAAGGTAAGTTCTTATATAGCGCAGTTTCATTCCTCAGGACTGACCAAAGCGCTTTGCGTTTTAATCACTGGTAGACATGTTTAACTGAACACATCTGGTCTTCTCTGGGAGACATCCAGGCACGCTGCAAGCCTGCAATTAACGCGCG
This sequence comes from Ridgeia piscesae, assembly GCA_025642075.2. NCBI lineage: Eukaryota > Metazoa > Annelida > Polychaeta > Sabellida > Siboglinidae > Ridgeia > Ridgeia piscesae. Next base: position 97,187 of record JAODUO010000184.1, read on the forward strand.
GAAAGTATTCGTGTACACACATCCACCACTGTCTACCGCCAGGTACCCATTCGTGAAGCTGAGTGAACTGGAGCAATGTAGAACGAACAAACTTGCCCTAGGTTCGATACAGCAGCACAGGATTCGAACTTTGTTCTGATAGTTGAGAGTCCAACGGTTTAGCTCCTGAGCCACTGCGCCACCATATATACTTCACAAAGACATAGGAATAGTATTAGTATATAAAATATGCTAGTATTTCTGTAATGTCTGTCATCAACATAGCAATGTAAGTTCAATAAAACATAAACTGTATTAAATATTTAGTTTTACAACCTGACGTTATAATGTGTGGTTTTGATTACATCATATCAATAATAAAAGCATGCAAATTCAAATCGCATATGTAATTATTAGCACTAATTTATATGTCTATTATAAGTGTTGACACGGCATGTTATCCATCAAATTACGAATCCTACAGAATAGTATGCGGCATAGCTGGTAAAGAGAATTACAATTAATGTTCCAAGTACATCTAAATGAAAGCTATACCATATTATTGTAATGCAATGCAATATTGTGTTTGTCACTGAGTCGTGTATGTGTTGTGATACGTTGTATATCATCGCACCGCGAAGTTTGATATGGTATTTGAAAGCGAGTCATGCCAATTTCAACTAAAATTGTTACCATTTAAAATAATACATCTACGTTAATGTGCCGTACGTGAATTCCACAACACTCTTTGTAACACTAGAATTTTATTATTCTCATTATAATAATGTGTAATAACCACAAGACAGACATTTGCAATAGTCGGTTATTCCAAATGCTTTCTTACCTGTTCGTTTTGCTGCTTCGATTCAAACTACGAGCACGTGATTACACCGTACATCACAATCACTGATACATCCACTGCGTACACCCGGCCACGCCATTTGTTATCACCATAACCACTCTAATCGTCTAAAATTAAACATTTAGATGGAACTTCTACATATATATTTCCCACTGATATCAGCAACGTTTTTTTTCTCTTTCTAACTGCCTCTATCTCCTATTCATCTCTCTCTCTCTTCTCTCTTTCTCTCTCTTTCTCTCTCTTTCTCTCTCTTTCTCTCTCTTTCTCTCTCTCTCTCTCTATCTATCTCTCTCTCCCCCCTCTCTCTCTCAGTTTCTCTCGCTCTGTCCCTTTCTCCCCTCCCCTCTCCCCTCCCTCTCTCTCAATATATATATATATATATATTATATATATATGTATATATACAGACACCCCACCACACGCACACGCCCCCACCACACACATGCTACGACCCCCACGCACACTCAGCACGCGCCACACACGCACCCACGCCCACCACGCCCACACCCCACACGACACACGCACACGCACACCCCACAACCACGCCACGACACGCCACGCACACGCACACGCACCGCACACACCCACGCACCACGACACGCACCACGCACACGCACACAGCACACGCACACCGCACACAGCACAACACACGCACAACACACACACGCACACCACACACACCACCACACCACAACCACACGCACCACGCCACAACGCACAAACCCACACACCACAACCACCACGGCAAACGCACACCACCAAAGCAAGAACACACAACGCACCCAACGCACACGCAACCACAGCACACCACGCAACAACCCCGCACGCCACACAGCCAACCATGACCCAACAGCACAAAACGCACACACCACACGCCACAACACACACACACACACACACACACACACACACACACACAACAACACACACACAAACAAACACAAACAAACACACACACACACACACACACCACACACACACACACACACACACACACACACACACACACACACACACACACACACACACACACACACACCACACACACACACACACACACACACACACACACACACACACAACACACACACACTCACTCACCACAAAGACAGTTACAGCATGACAATGTTTACATTTCAAGCAGATCAGCACTGCAACTAGATACAGTCGTATCTCTCCTCCTATAATTAGACATTCCGTATCTCCCTTGTACATGGGACTTTCGTATGACGCGTGTAGTTGCCCGCACTAGACAACCAAGATGATGCCACAGAAAGAACAACCCATTAGTATAGTTGAAACCGAACGTATCTTACCCGCAGTGCCTTGACAAGCCAACCACGCCACCAGTAGGATATACAGCATCAGCTTCATCATATTGACTCCCGATTAACGTTTAGTCTTCCTCCTTCAGCGGGTGTAGTCAGTGTGAACTACAGTCCTGCTTTGTGTCAAGACTGCGATACAACATAAACACGTGACTACCGAGTTAAGTTACCCCGCGGTGCCCGCCAGCACGACACACTGACTCACTCACGCCGCTCACCCGCCGTGACGTCACGAGAGGCACCCGCCTTTTTATTGTCAACATGCCTAATGTTATTTATTTTGAAATTGCCGAGAGCAAAGTTCTGGCAGTAACCGACGCTGGGAGAAACAGAGAACGCCAGTTGGGCATCATCATTCACTTGTCGTTAGCTTAACAAGAACTATTTTAGCGTCATTTTAAGTAGGATCTAGCATCCATTTGGTTATATTTCGTATTACCTCTTTGCTTTCTTCTCGTCGGAAAATTGCAGGAATTTCAATCCATCATGCGTAACGTAATTGCACACTGTAGTAAATAAAGAGTTTCAGCATGTTTAACTATAGAATAAATGTCAGTTTTATTTTACATTAATGTAATTGATATTATTATTATTTATTATACGAGTGTGGTGTGTGGCCTCTCGATGTAACGATACACCTCACGGCATATGCTATCGCCTGGAGCCAGATGTGCGGGAGCGAGCAATCACACGAGAGAACAGTTTTCATAACTCACCACGCATGGAACAGGATGTAAAAACAGACGTTCATAGATAAGGTCGGGTGAACGTTAAACTTCCGCGTTCAGGGCAGTAACTGGGGAAATGATACATTAACAGCCGCACCAGTTTTGTTTTCTCTTGTGCATAGGTTACACTCTGCATTGTTAGTTGCATATCATAACAACAACAACAACAACAATTACTAGTGCTAGTACTACTACTACTACTACTACTACTACTACTACTACTACTACTATAATAATAATAATAATACTGCTACTACTACTACTACTACTACTACTACTACTACTACTACTACTGCTGACTGCTCTGCTACTGCTGCTGCTAGCTGCTGCTCTGCTAGTTATTTGCTGCTACTGCTACTGACTGCTACGCTACTGCTGCTGCTGCTACTGTGCTGCTGCTGCTGCTGCTACTGCTGCTGCTCTTTTATGCTACTGCTCTGCTGCTGCTAGCTATGACTCTACTGCTCTCTCTACTACTACTGCTATCTACTGCTCTCTACTACTACTACTAACTAATAATCTACATCTATACTATGCTAATACTGCTACTACTACTACTCTACTACTACTACTACTACTACTACTACTACTACTACTACTACTACTACTACTACTACTACTACTACCATCAGGTATGTGTGTATGTATGTATGTACTACTACTATTACTAGTACAATATCAATAATAAAACAATTGTATTGCACGTAAGTCCGTGGAAAAAAATAGACAAACTCGGCGTTGTGTCAAAGTAAGAGTTGGACAATCTTAAAAGCAGAGAACCCAAGTGAAGTGAATGAAGTCAAAGTTGTCAATCTTGCCTCGAGTGTCGGTGGTTATGTTGTAGAGTTAGGGAAAATCGGGGGACGGTGGTTCATCTGTAGAATCAGGGTAAATCGGGTGACGATGGTTCAGTTATAGAGTTAGAGTAAACCAGGGGATAGTGGTTCAGCTGTTGAGTTAGGGTAAATTGGGGGACGGTGGTTCACCTATATAGGGTTATGATAAATCGGGGGACGGTTGTTCAGCTGTAGAATTAGGGTAAATCGGGGACTGGTGGTTCACTGTAGAGTTAGGGTAACTCGGGGGACAGTGGTTCAGCTGTAGAGTTCGGGTAAATTGGGGTAAGGTGGTTCAGCTGTAGAGTTAGGGTAAATCGGGGGACGGTGGTTCAGCTGTAGAGTTAGGGTAAATTGGGGTAAGGTGGTTCAGCTGTAAAGTTAGGGTAAATTGGGGTAAGGTGGTTCAGCTGTAGAGTTAGGGTAAATCGGGGGACGGTGGTTCAGCTGTAGAGTTAGGGTAAATGTAAATAGTAAATACTTGCTGCAATTGCTCTCAACATATCCTAACTCGGTGGCTGCGAGCTTGACATCTTAAATGAAGTCTTCTTCCTTTTCATAGTTTAGCTCATCACTCTGCAGTAGCCACGTACGTGGCTAGGGTATTGTCGCGCTTGGTCGGTCGCAAGTATTGGGTGATATTGCGCTGGTTTAAGAAAAAAGTCAGGAGAAAAAGCTTGGCGCTGTTGACCCAAGTTGCACTAGGAATATCTTGGCCATCAACTGGAGCGATTTCATCACCAACAAGGAAGTCACGGATCCGTCAAAGAAAACTCTAGTGTGTAGTACGATCTGCAAGCAGCGCCTGCAGGGGCTGGGTCTCGTTTCACGACTTCCCCCTCCATACTCCAGAAGGAAGAAAGAGGAGACGCCGACATAAAATGAAGTGGCGCCAGGTTATAAAGCGAGCTTTTTTATGAGTAACCAAGAGTTTGTAGGAATGACATTAGGATGCTCCGATGCTGACTGCTGACCGGTTCAACTTGAGAGCACTGACTGCCTCATGCATTGGACGACGCGGGCAGAGGCGGGAACCAAGAGGGGGCCAAGGGAGCCATGCCCCCCAATCCCGAAAAATGTGTAGGGTAGTGAACTGAGGACCAAAGAAAATTTCATAATTCTCAATAGAAATATGTATGGTGGCTAATGGCGGTGATCTTTTTGCTTCTGACATAACCAAGAAAACGACACACAGCCGCTGACTTCTCCTTATACGTCTTATATACATATGCACACACAAGGGTAAAATTATTTAATTCTTTAAAGAATAAAATTAACAAAACTTGCTCGCGCAAAACTCGACATAATCTGTGACGGCCATGCGAAATCAGCGACTACAACAGTCTTTTGTCGATCAAAATGTACACGAAATATAATTTTCGCGCGTGTTGATTAGTTTGATCACAGGAAACTCCGGTAACTAGCGTCACTATATGTATTTGTTCTACCTCTACGTAGGCCCTACAGAAATGCACGTAAACATCTTATTTAAATTCGTGAAAATGTTCATCAAGTTGGCTGTATATTATTCCAAACAAATTTCATAATTACACAACTAGCAATGTTCTATTTATCTAG
>JAODUO010000184.1:107500-112500 GCA_025642075.2 Ridgeia piscesae
CCTTCCTCCCTTCCTCCCTTCCTCCCTTCCTCCCTTCCTCCCTTCCTCCCTTTCTCCCTTTCTCCCTTACTCCCTTCCTCCCTTCCTCCCTTCCTCTCTTCCCTCCAAACGATGTTTGCTGAAAACAACTATCCACCACCCACTCCCTTACACACCACACAACCCACTCATGGGTACACGGACATGCACGCACATTCAGCACATAAACTGCCCGTCTTTCTCCTACCCTCCCTCCCTCCCTCCCTCCGTCCCTCCTCCTTACCTCCCTCCATCCGTCCGTCCATGCGTCCGTCCTTTCGTACGTCCGTCCACACGCCCACTCGCCCGCACGCACGCCCGCCCGCCCGCCCGCCCGCCCACCCGCCCACCCGTCCACCCGCCCACCCGCCCACCCGCCCGTGTGTCCGTTGTTTCCTTCCTTCCCCCTCTATCCTCCCCCCTCTATTCAACTCTCCCTCACGGATGTAAAATGAAAGTTGTTCAGACAATATTGCTACTCTTATTATGCAACCCCACTATCGGATCTCCGGAGTAAAAAGTGATGGCACTATTTGTACTTAGAACGTTGTGGGGTTAGCACCTCTTACACACAGTGATGTTATAGGATTATTGTCGGACATGTCTGCGAATGATACAGGCCGTGAGTGGCAGTGTAACTTGTCAAATGCAACCGTGGCTAATGTCAATGCTTTATCTGAACTCCGAATTGACAGCTAACAGTAGACGGCAGACGGCGGTTAAAAAATAATGGCTTAAGTCTGCAACACTAGGCAGACGACAAATGTCACTACTCTGGATACTCACGCTTGTGAAACTATAATTGAGGTTGCGTATGTATTTATAAATGTATCTATGCTTGAATATAATGTTTCCGGCTTGCACCACGGGTGCCGATCTCTTCGACTCAACAAGTAGCAATTGTTGGGAACATAAAAAAGTCCAGTTGTTGGGAACAGAAAACATTATGTGTGCATAGTACGTAAATGTAACGTAATAGTTGCACAAACCATTCAAATGCTTCGAGAAAGTAGAGGTAGATGCAGGCAGAATAATACTTATGTCTAGCTTCATGTTAATAAATAGAAAACACATGAAAACACACTTGTTTAAACTGACAGTCACCCGAACTTACACCACTTGAAAATTGCGATCCCAGTGTCCTGATCGAATATCGGTTCATTTAAGCTGTGCACCAGTTATTCATTCATTCAGCTGGGTAAACTGGAGCAACATAACTTCAAGCAAATTTTCCCAAACTTCCATACAGCAACATAGAATCGGACCCAGGGTTGACGGCCGGCAAGCCCACTGGTTACAACATGCCGATGAGCACCATGAGACACCACTGTACTGACCACCTGAGAGTGTGGTCAAACAACTGTAACACACAATACACCTGTCAAAACAGAACAATCAACACAGCAGTCAGGACAACACAACAAACAACACATAACAGTCAAAGCAACACTTAGCTGTCATGACAATATAACAAGCAACACAGATCAACCAAAACAACACAACAAATAACACACATAAGTTAAGAAAACACAACAAACAACACGCAGCAGTCAGGACAACACAACAAACAACACAAAGCAATCGGGACAACACAAAAATCAACACAAATCAGTCAAGACAACACAACAAACAACACACAGCAGTCAGGACAACACAACAAACAACACAGAGCAGTCAGGACAACACAACAAACAACACACAGCAGTCAGGACAACACAACAAACAACACACAGCAGTCAGGACAACACAACAAACAACACACAGCAGTCAGGACAACACAACAAACAACACACAGCAGTCAGGACAACACAACAAACAACACACAGCAGTCAGGACAATACAACAAACAACACCTTATAACCGTCAACACAACACAATCGTCAAGACAACAAACACCATGATATAACTGTCAGTCCAACACAACCATCAAGACAGCATAATTAAAACCATCAAAACAACGCAACAAACAACTGTTGAAACAACATAACCCTTGGGACACAAGAAACGTCCCAGTGGAACCAAAAGAAGACCAGTTTAATAAAATAGGTCTAGCTACTATTGGAGACAATATTCGAGTAGTTGGGTGTAAATGGACCGGGTTTTCTCATTACACAATGTTGCTGAAGAACTGGCTGCTTGCCAGGCATTCATGTGGAGAGAGGAATGGAGGGAGAAAAGCATTCGTATCACTAAGCCTGTTGACATTTACTTCACTAATATGTCGTGGTTCACAGTACCTCTTTGAAATGTTGATTGCCCTTGTTTCTAACCATAGCCGCACTGATATATTTCTAAAATCAAGAGTTGACGTGTTCCGTTCCTTTACCATCCCTTGAGAGATAACGTATTGACATTTTCTTTTACTTAAATACTTTGCGGCCTCCAAAAGGTAGAAAGAAATTGAATATTCAAAAATCAGTGACCATAGGCGTAAACAAGAGAACATATGCAATCAGACATCATGCCATTTAAGGTAGACAACATTCCATTTAAGGTTAAACATTTCAATGCCATGTTATGCTTCATTTGGTAGTGTTAACTTCAGTCTCACCGTATAGCACTTGTTGGGCCCATAGGCCAGTGTAAGTCTCCTATAGGTGAAAGCTTTCACCTCGATGCCTCCTTGAAGGGCCGGGCTCTCTGCCACACAACAACAGACATCAATACTCACAAGTCGCGCAATGTGAGTCCACTGTTCCAGTCTCAGTTAATACCATTATACAGAATCTGCCACTGATCCTACATATTATTTACAATGCTGTGCCACTAGTGGCAATAACAGTGACACCCTAACCCAACTGATATCACTGTTACTAGGCGACATACGCCGGACTGTCAATCGAGGGGACGGTGGTTCAATCCCACCTACCGCCGTTTCGAAACTTAGGCAATTTCTTCACCCCACATTTGCCTGAGTCTTTCGGAAGAGACACTAAAAGCCGGTGGTCCCTTCTGACTGGTGTCTATGCCAGGGGAAGTAAAAGATCCCACACAGGGGGTAAATGTGTAACCTGTAGTGGACTCACAAATTCTACAGAAGAACAACTCCTGCGTTAGCCCAAGTTTGGGCTGTTTGGAGGTAATCACCTAAGAACCTAAGATTCATACAAATATAAACACCGCATGGAGTCTCTAAAATATCTTGTTCTTGTACCAATTTACAACCTTCCAAGTTGTGACCGTCGCAACTCATGAACATTACCAATTCAAACTTAGTTAAGTTGGGCATCAACAGAATCGGACGGAAAATGTAAAGACACAAGATTTACATCAGCTGTTTAGATGCATTTTTATATGTGGAGATAGTAAAATGACATATAGTTGCGCCTCTTATCGATGTTTCCTGTGATGAAAATAACGAATACCCGCAACAACAAAAAACAAGTATATTTCGTGTACATTTTGATCGACAAAAAGACAGTAATCTAAATGTTTTGATCACACCACAAGAGTATATCTGTCGAAAAGGTATAGTAGATGTATGGTGTGAAATTGTGTTACTGTAAATGATTCTTTTCGTGGTTTCTTTCGAGGTGCGGGCATAAACTGCAGACGTACCGAATCCGGACCCATCTTGATTTTGCCTTTATGGCTTTATAACTGTTCGCTTGCCCATATTTTACATTTTGCTGCAATAATTAAACATTAATTAATACAGGTATGCTTATGCTATGCAAATATTGCGTCTTAGTCGTTTCGAGACCCTCAGAGCGCCCTGGTCGACCAGCATACTCAACTTCACACCCCACACTCGTGTTTATCATGTAGACGTGTGAGTGTTGCTTCGTCTTGCAAACCACTGACAAATGGTTTTCCCTCCACACTGCCAGCATGTTTTACCACGTGCTGGAGATGACAGGTCACGGCCGAAATGTCCCGATTAGTCACACGTGTAGCAACCGTTGTGCCTGTTTTGGTTGTTGGCAGCGTTAATCCTGGTCCGTCATGTATAGACTTAATTTTATTTAAAATACTATAATTAGCCAGACCAACATACATGACATTTTAGTCACATTCTGATTTTTTCTTATCAATTAATTTATTCTATTTAGGAAAACCACACGCACGCGCACCACTACCCTCCCATGGTTTGATATCTGCAGTCACACACACGCGCATGCACGCACTCATCGCGCGCACACACATACATACACGCAAATACACACACGCACACACGCACACACGCACACACGCACGCATGCACGCACGCACGCACACACACACACCCACACACAGCACACAGCACACACACACACAGACACACACACACACAGACACACACACATACACACACACACACACACACACACACACACACACACACACACACACACACACACACACACACACACACACACACACACACACACACACACACACACACACACACACACACACACACACACACACACGAATAAAAGCATTCGCACCACTAGACGCACATGGCTTGGTGTCCGCACGCACACACGCGTGCACCCACACACACGTCCGTGTACTCTCTGCAACCACTTCACCCCACCCCCACAACGAATAGATTACTCATAAATATGCAAGGTCTTCATAGAGAAAGCCAAGGAGGACGTCATCCCTGCTAAAAATTTACTATGGTTTACTACAGTAAATTTACTATGGTTTACTACAGTAAAACGCAGTGTTTTTGCGGAATATTTACTACGCTTTACCATAGAAAATACTATGGTTTACCATGGGGTATTCCTATTTTACTAAGAAATACTACGTTTTACTATGGTTTACAATAATATCAATTTTAATGGTTTACTATGGTGAATATCACAATTTATTTCCCATAGTAAATACTACGTTTTTCTATGGTTTCCCTATGAAACCACATTTTACTATGGTTTACGGGGGTTTTAATACACAATTTAATTTTAAAAAAAAATACTTTTATTTTTTTACAAAATATTTAAAAGCATTTTTACTATTTTAAAGTATGAATACCATTTTTTACTATGGTTTAC